>CM031373.1:79342707-79469882 GCA_018208015.1 Medicago ruthenica | reverse complement strand
GGAAGAAAATCAGTAAAAAAAAATGAAAAAAGAAAAAAACATGAAGAAAGGTAGAAACAGTGAGAGTCGAAGGAGGTATTGTGAAAATAGATGATACACGTTTTTTATAGTTTATGCTATCAGGTTGCTAACCCACCAAAAACTAAAGATAAAAATAACAAAGGAGGAGTAATATATGATTAAAAATGGGTTTAAATTATCCTTCCATATTGGTGCACCAAATAGCGGGTTGAAGCAGGATATGATGGTCTTATCATATCTTGTCTTCCTATCATGTGCACTAAACATGCCCTAAATGTCTTAATTCTTTAAAATTATCAAAAGAAATTTGCGCCACAACACCTATTCTCGGTGTAAATTGAGAGGACTTTTGAGGCTAGTAAATCGGCCACAAACAATTAAGCAAGCAAATATTAATAATAGTACTTTCCAGATGTATTTTTAGATGTATATTGATACAATTGTTGTAAAATACCGATTCTAAAATACCACATATCGTATTTTCACACGATTATTCTTTTTATAATAATTTTTTCTCTTTATATCAAACTCTCACTCGTTTTATCTGTATTTTTATACAATACCCTTATTAGTGCCAAATTTTGGATATTTAATATCACTACTCCTTTAGAAAGAAAATTTAGATACAAAGTAAAGAGATTTTAGAGAGAAAATTTAGAGAGAAGGTAGAAGTGAAAAATGAGAAATTTGAGAGTGGTGTTTATAGAAATGAGGTTTTTACGAGGGAAGCTTTTTGAAACTTTGTGGTGGCCTAGTCCATTATAAACGTCAACTTGAATACAAAAACATTTAAACTTTGTGATGGTTTGACCCGTCAAAATATAAATAAAAAATCAATTAATGTTTGTGACAAACATATCCAACTCAAACATATAATGCCTAGTTTTTTTAAACTTTGTGGTGGACTTGTCCCCCACAAACATATTAAATTTTATGGGGGACAAAACGACTACAAATGCCACATCAAATTAATGGTTGTGATGAAATGAGCGAACCCAAATGTCAATTAACTGGAAAAGACAATTTATATCAATTTAAATGACGGTAAATTCAAATTCTTGTATATATGTGGTCGTTTTTTCCCCTCAAAAATTAAAAGGTTTGTCATAAAATTTATTTGGAGATTTTTTGGCTACAAATAACAATTGAGTTGAAGTTTAACATATTGAGAAATTTTTTGAAGAGTAATTTACGTGGGTTTTTATTTGGTCACAAATAAGAGTTATTCTTGTAGCGACCATCTCGGTAGGATCAACTCGTTTGCTCGAATCACATAATTCATAATTTTTTTTTTGTCAAAAACAAATTAAACTTTTAGACTTTGACCTTTTAAGTTAATTATGTTAATTGAAAAAGCAAAGCTTGAATCAAAATAAAAGTTATCCCATGTGTATAAATGATAGACCAAAATACAAAGTTCACACTTGCATAAAGATACAAAAATTTATAATATGATCGATTTAGTTCACGAATCAAAAATTCGAATTAAGTATAACTTAAATTCAATTCATTTAGTTAGTGAACTTGATTTTAATTCATGTTTAATTCATTTAATTTATGAACAACTTCAATGAATTGATCGTTGAATCATGTTTCAAATTATGCTTGAGTTGATCCAGTTTATTGCCAGTTCTACCCACAAGGCCGCCTTGTATAATCCCAAAGCGGAAAATTATTGACGGTTGTTAAGGTGGCTAAATAGTTTATTTTTATTGGAGGTGGTAAACATATGAATTTTTTTTTCACAAGAGGTTGCCAACATAGTTAAAATGCTGGGTATTGCTAACAAGCGCCCTTAGGGCACTTGTTAAGGATTCAAAAAAATGAAACAATTGATAAATTTTATGTTGAAAAAGTTACTTTTTAACGTTTCAATGTATTGAACACACAATTTCAAAGATAAAATTTTCATTTTAAACTTCTTATCAAGTGCCCTTATGACACTTGTTAGCATTTCCCTTCTATGGTGATTACTCATTTTAGAGGTTCTTAGTGATTACTCAAAAATTCAATTTCAATCCATCACAATTTTTTAGTGATTCAGTTTAGTTCTCGACGAAAAAATAATATCTAAATTAGTCCATAACATTTTTACACAAAAGACAAATTAATCTCTTACTATTATGAGCCAATGACTTACTTGTGCTTTTTATGAAAATGTTTGAGTTAACTAAATTGAATTGTGAGTAAATTATGAGAAATTAAATTGATTTTTTAATGGTATTGCTATTTTGGTCATGGTAACACGTGCTCTAAGGATATGTGAATGATTCTTCAAATAACAAATATTTGTTGCGAAAAAAAATAATGTTTCAACTTTTAAAAAATAAATTAGACATAATTTTCAAAATGAAATTTTCACATTAAATTTTTCATGATTAGAAATTCAATTTTTTAAAATGACTAAATAAAGTGTATGAAAATTCAACTAAAACTCTTAATATACTATTATTTATTATCTTTATCAACTGAAACTAAAGATTAAAAAAAAGTTTTAAGAGCCTATGTTATCATTTCTTTTACTAATTTGAAAGTTAAATTTTGATAGATATATATTGACCTATACAAGAGCGAGTAGCCACATCTGCCCTTGGCGGCATGTGAAGCCTTCCCTCCCGTCCCATAGATAGAGTTCGACGACTTCAAAGCCACAAAACAAGACATCCTCAACCAAATTGCCACGTGTATCACTATTGTCCATGGGATTCCTCAAAGCACTCAAAAATATCTTCATTTTTTTGGATTAGAAAAATTAATATCTTTCTTTAATTGAAATGGGTGGGTCCATGTGCCCTCACACAAAAATATCCCCTTGATATTTTCCATTTGGACACAACTTGGAATTCAAGAGAAAGTTATAACCAAACAAATAAAGCACAAAAATTGTTTGAATAAATGAGTGAATGGAATGATATCCACCACTAATACAGCAGCACCAACCACGGGGTTATTTCTTTATAGATCTAGTTGATGACGTGGACCACGTGGGCCAGTGTCTGCATGGTTTCTAGATATTTTGTGCCAAAAGAATAATTTTTCTTAACCGTTGGATTAGAACCTTGTTACCTTTGGTGTCACAATCTATACCATTGGATCAAACTCTATTACCTTAAAAAATCTTGTACAATATCCATATATATTGCTTTTTTTCTTCTTCTTACTTTCTTTATTTTTCACCTTCCAAATTGGATATTTTTGTTGTGTGCTAAGGTTTTGGTTTCTCGAACAAAGATTCTGTTGCTATACGCTGATTTTCGTCTTTGGGTCCAATAAACAACATGGTGAGGTTGTAAGAGTGAGTGGTGAGAAAATAGTGAGAGTGGAAGAAGAAGAAGAAGGTAGTGGAACTGAGAGTAGAGGAGGTGGTGAAATGAAAGGGCTTATGAGGTGGAGAAATTCTTGCCAAAAATGGTTTTGAGGTTGCTTTGGTTGAAGCTGATGATTGTACAAGACAGATTATAACAGCACTTCTTAGAAAATGCAACTATAAAGGTACTATTTGTATTATTATTATTTTTTCTTCTGATTTCATGTTTTGTGTTTGTAATATTGTTGTGTGTTTAATTGGTTATTCAATTTTCTGTCAGTATTCTCAATTTTCAATTTTATGTGCTCAATTGGTTACTGTCATATGAGTATGTTGCTCTAATTATTCATATTTTCTTATGTACAAATTCATATTTTTTTAGTGTAAACTTGATTTAATAATTGTAAATATTGGGTTATATTGAGGCTGAGTTGTTAATTAAGAGTATATATTTGACATGACAAAAAAAAGGGGGAAAAAAGCTACTAGTAATTAGAAATTTAGAAGTTTTTGGACTGCAAATTTTGGAAAGGATCAAGGCTCAAGGGTGTACTGATAGATTTGTAGATTTTGATGATTTAATAAATATAAAAATTAAGGGGATTGAAAACAAAATTTGTGTGCACAAATTAATTGAAGACATTTTGTTTGATAAATTTTAACTCATGAGAAAAAAATGTAAAAAATTATGTATATTTTTTTACAGAGAAGTGACAGGGATTTTTGTTAGCCGAAAATCTTAGGAATTTATGGCACCTTTAAATAGAGTCTTATAGCTGTATGGAAATTACTAGGTTAAGCCATAAACTTGGTACAATTATTCAATTTATTTTCAATTTTTATCTGCCATAAAGATTTTATATTATTGAGTTTTTTTTTATCTTGGTTGTATTGTAATTTGAAAAAGAAAATTACTGTACTTGAAAGTAAATAATAACTTTGATCTGTTTTGAGCAGTTGCTGCTGTTGCTGATGGCTTGAAGGCATGGGAAATACTCAAAGGAAGACCACGCAGTATTGATCTGATACTTACAGAAGTCGATTTGCCATCCATATCTGGCTATGCACTTCTCACATTAATTATGGAGCATGATATTTGCAAAGCATCCCTGTCATAAGTATGATATTAAAGATAAATCTTCTTTCTGGCTTGTCAATGTTTTTCTTAATTAATACTTAAATTAATTGTTCTGTATTTTTTTTCATGCTTTTCCAGTGATGTCGTCACAAGATTCAGTTAGCACAGTATACAAATGCATGTTGAGAGGTGCAGCTGACTATCTTGTTAAGCCGATTCGAATAAATGAACTAAGGAATTTGTGGCAGCATGTTTGGAGAAGACAATCAGTAGGACTTCTGCTCTCTCAATTTTCAGTTCGTTTTCAGTTTTTTCTCCAAATACTCAGAATTCATTCACAAAATTGGTTGAACTTATGTTTATTTATGTTTACTCTACAGCAGCAGTCCACAACCGCTGGCATAAATGGCCCTCAAGATGAAAGTGATACACAACAGAAGTTTGAAGCCACTGCCTGAAACAACGCTGCTAGTAATCGTTCTGGGTGGCGATGCTGCTTGCATTCAAAGAAATAAGGACTTAATTGAGAAAGGAAGTGATGCGCAGAGCTCTTGTACAAAGCCAAACATGGAAGCTGAGAGTGGCCCTGGTTGATAAAATGCAAGGAATTTTCTCAGCTGAAATGTGCTGAAGCATATCCAAGTGAAATAAAGACACAAGACTTGACATTCATTTAGACCAGGCAGTGATCGTGCAGGACAGTCGCGCCGGAGGTAAATTTCTTTTTTTTCACAGCAATATCATTTTGTTCGACTCGCAAGGAAGAACTATCTGAAAAAGTTGAACAAACTTTTATTTTAGGATTAAGCGTGGCTAACTGCAAAAATGGGAGTGGCAAGCACAAATAACTGTAAAAATGGAGAGACAAGTGCAAAATAATTGCAAGGACGGCGATGATCAAGAGCATTTTAGGAATGCTAGCATCAGTGGTGAGGTTCATGACAATCACTATGTTCAAATTTACTCTACTACTAAGGAAGCTATTGACTTGATTGGAGCATTTCGTACTGATCCAAATTGCAGTCTCAAAAATTCATCAATTGATTGCACAGGCAAGTTGACCATTCTCCACAGTTGGATCTTTCTCTCAGAAGCTCTCATACCAGCAACTTTGAGAAGGATCTCACCGAAGAAAGGCACACCCTTATGCATTCTAATGCTTCAGCTTTCAAGCGGTAATTGCTAAATCCCTTTTATTCTAATTTTTTCCTTTCTGTGTAATTAAAAATAGTGTACTCTTAGTGATGAGTTTGAAGAATTTCAGAACATGATAAGGATGAAGCTAGCAAGTGTATGAATTATAAAAACATTTCAATAACTCAAATTGCATATTTTGATTTTTTTTTTCCTTCTTTAGGATAAGGATGAAGCTAGCAAGTGTATGAATTTTGTACTTGTGGTCTCTAACTTCTCCGCTCTGTTGAATTCTGCATGCTTATCACTGAAACGGTGTTCCGTTCATGCAGGTATACTAACAGGCAATTGCAAGCGTCACCTGCAGTAGTAATTAACTTCTCTGATCAACAAAGAGAACAAAAAACAAATAATGAGAACCATAACTCAGATAGTTCAACACCAAGTATGCAAAAAGAATCTGAACTTGCAACTTCACATTCCCAGCAAGGGCATTCTCTCCCAATTCCTGTAAAAGGTGTAAGGTTCAATGATCTTTGTATGGCCTATGGTTCAACACTTCCACCAGGGTTTCGTACACAATCAGGTCCACCATCAATGCCCGGTTCAGTTGTGTTTCTCGAACAAACTTTCAAGCAGATGCATTTTATCAGTCAAATGTTAAAGAAAATAATTCAGAGCAGCTTTACGAACCTCGCGGTCCAAATGGAAACAGCACTCCAAACCACATTGTGTATACACAGGAACACAAGTCAGAACATCCGGAGGATCAAAGACTTATCTCCCCTACAACTGATCAAAGTGTATCCAGTAGTTTTTGTAATAATGGAAATGCCAGCAATTTTAACAGCATTGGTTACGGAAGTAATTGTGGAAGTAGCGGCAATGCTGAACAAGTTGCCACTTTCAGAACAACAGCAGTTTCAGAGGGAAAGAATGAAGACCTCACAAATAGTGGATATTCACATCGAGCTATGCTACGAGAAGCAGCTCTAAACAAGTTCCGTTTGAAACGAAAAGAGAGATGTTATGAGAAGAAGGTATATCAATATCATTATCAATACGAGCTTGTAATCATACTAGCATGATTATTGATAAATGATCATCATTGTTTTCATATTATGCTAACTTATTTATGCTTTTTAACAGGTTCGATATGAGAGCAGAAAGAAACTAGCAGAGCAGCGTCCTCGAGTTAAAGGACAATTTGTTCGCCAAGCGAATCCTGATTCTCTTTCTGGAGAAAAAGATTGCTAAGAATACTGATTATTAGATAGCAGATATGTGACTTAGTGGAGAGGATAGTGTGCTTTGTTAGCATTAGTTGCTTCAAAATTTTGTTTCCTTGACTTCTTAAATATCAGAACCACTTGATCTGTATATGCTGTGTAAAACCATTTTTCTTTTTTGCCTTTATATATATATATATATATATAATAATAATAACCTGATATACAGTTGTAATTTTATATAGTTTTATAGAGATTGTTGTGTCTCATTATTTGATTTTTTTTAAGGATTTGTGTACTTACTAGGTCTCACTGATTTATCATGTAATGTTGGAGCTTCTTGTACAATATCATATTAGTACGAGTGTATGACTCTATTTGTGTTTACAGCAACCGGTTAATTGTATTTTGTTTATTGGTGATAAAATATTATACAACATCAATTATCCAACGAGTTTCTTACAAAATGGTTCAACACAATATATTCACATTCAAAGTTTTGTACAACTATTCTACCAGTATCTCAAGTCTCAGATACTTTTTTTAAAAAAAAAAAATAAGTCTCAAATACTTGTTAGGCTTATTTAATGAAAGTCGATCTATGCGCCCCTGGTAGTCGATCTGTGCTCATAACTATCAAATTAAAATCTAGATATTCTAATTTACTATCTGAATGCCATACTCGTTTGTTCATCAATCTATCCGATATTTTGATTATAGAACACTGGTGCTACGTTTCAAAACAACTAGATATTCGAAGTACCGGATAGATTGATGAACAAACAAGTTGGGAAGTCTTAGTAAATTCACCATCAAATATGTTAATCTAAGCAATTATGTCTCGTATAAACATTTGACTAATATGTTTGCATGAAGAAGAGGCGAGGTTTTTGATAGACATTAAAACATACTTTTTTGAAACATAATTTGGTGCATCAGAATTCAGAAGTTATTTTCCGATCCCCCATCAGAAGTTACAGAGGCATTTTCAAAATTTTGGGGGCCTGTGAGGAGTGTGGGGGCAAATAGAATAACATTCTTACTTATAAGGGCTGCCCCAAATTCAAATGAGCTTAATCGGATGGTGTAGTTGTTTTATATACAGAGCAGCATGCACTACTTGATCAGAAGAAACAATTATGAAAAGGCTGTTTCTTTTTCCATCCTATGCAAGTCTCACATGTCCTATGCAGTTCGGATTTTAGAATCTGAACTGTATAAAAACCCCATAAAACCTCAAAAAACACATTGAAATATTTCGGATTTTAGAATCTGAATAAGACGCCCAAAAAACTCATAAAATGGGAAAAGTAATGACCTTATGAAAAAGTTATACTCTTTCGTAAATGAATTCAAACAAAGTCAATAGAGGTTGATCTAGTTAGTAAGAAGTAAATTCATGCTCTATAGAAACACGAGTTCAACTTCCACTAATCTTTGAAACTTGATATCATGGCCCTGGTGTGAGACTCAATTCTCCTAAATTTTTATCGACAAAAAATTAATTCAAATGAAAGTTGCAGTAATTCATGACTAAACACATCTAATCATGTAACAACACACTCTATCAACTTGAATTTCAAATTCAGGAAGAAAAAAATATTTTGGAACAAGTCGTTCCTCTTTTCTTGATGTTTTAGGACTTCAGTTATTTTAAAAAATTCGTGTGTCTTTTTAAGGCTTTGTCAAGTTATTTTGAAGTTCCCCTGGATAAAAAAAGAAGTCATTTTGAAGTTTGTGATAAAGGTGTCACACTAGTATTATTTAAAGAGTAAATTCAATTTGATCTTATTAGTATTAGTATCGCTCTTAACTTAGTTTAAAGATGTAAAAGGATATTTGCATTGATCAGTATGATCTGGAAGTCTTTGGAATGTTCTATTGCTTGATTAACTCTTTGATACATTATTTACTGTTTTCTTTCTTTTTCTATTCTCACATTTGACTCCATCTTCAGTAAAAGGATATTTTCACCAAAGATGATATTTTTATTTATTGCATATTTGGATTTGATGCAATATTGACATAATCACTGTGAACCACTACAATTTTGACAAAATTAAGTTTCAACAAAATTACAGTGGCACCATAATTTAATAAAACTCACTACTCATCCTAACATATATTTACTAAAATCACGTGCTTGTGATATACATTAATACTCCCTCCGTTCCAAAATATAAGCAAAAATTGGTCAACAAAAGTTAATGTATTTGGTTCAAAATTTGTACCAAATACATCAACTTATGTTGACTCATTTTTGCTTATATTTTGGGACGGAGTAGTATAATAGTATGGAAAATATGAGAAGTTTTTTTTTTCCATCTAAAATAAACCAAAATCCTCGCAGAAAGTAATTTTCATATATATATATATATATATATATATATATATATATATATATATATATATTTTAAAAAAGTTAGAATATGTAGCTTTGTGAATTTAAGACAATTATTGAGCCACCTCATTTTTATATAGAGTGCTGCATGAGAAAAGCTAGGAGATAAAAAACAATTCCTTTTTCATAAAATAATTTTTTTTTCCTTCACTTGCTAATATCTTGAACTATGAAGCCCGAATACTTCAAAATGGAGACGTATCCGTATCAGATACCGATACTCTCGGATACGTACCCACGGAGTATCAGAATTAGTTATTTTAATTTAAAATATATATTTTATCGGATACTTATAAGATACTCGGCAGATACACAAATATACTTATTAGATACTTCACAGAGACGTATCCTGGAAAAAAAATGAAGGGTAAAAAAGTGAGTGTGTGTTATGAAAATTCAATGGAGATGTACATGATTCAATTTAAGATATGAATCACTATAATTGGTTTCCGATTAACCAATTAAAAATTATGTTTTTGGTGGATGAAAGTAACGAGAAAGAAGATTAAATCAATCAACATTAAACAAACTTTGTTTTGAGTTCTTTTATTGATGCATTTGTTGATATCCTAACATATGAATGAAAATGGAATATGATTTATACGAAAAATGTTTCATTTTTTATTTTGATCACATGTATTATTTTTTGTAAATTGTGACTTTTATGATTATATAGTATTGAAGAGTAATGAATGCTTATTTTTTTTCAAGTATTTTACACGCATATAAATTTTAATATAAATATTTTGCTAACGTATCTTAGCCGTATCGTATCCTAAATTTTAAAAATTTCGCGTATCCACGTACCCGTATCGTATCGTACCCGTACTAAGTATCCGGGCTTCATAGATCTTGAATGATCTTATCCCCTGAAATTTTGAAATGCGCAGTTCAAAATTATGGACTCAATCTCACGTTCAAAGAATTGCTGCACTTTAAGTTTGTGGATAAAATTTAAGAAGAAATTAGAAAGAATACGTACTTTAGAAAATGGACAAATGCAAGGAGCCAAATATTACATACACTCAATCAGGGGACCCCTTGGAAAAAAACAGTGCCAAAAGTTGTTTGAAGTGTAAGTAAATGAGTACCCTTTTCATTGCTTGTACTTCTTAACAACCATATTTCAAGTTTGTTTACTTTGTTTGTGTTTTCACAATACACTTAATCTATTTTATTGATTTCTATAGTATGTTTGGTTACTAGGAACCTTAACCAAATGTACATTTTGAAAGAACCAACATAACAAGAATTTCAAAAGTTTTATATTATCTCCCTATTAAACAACAATATATGTCGTTTACCTCTTTTATATAATTTGAGCAAATTGAGAGTCTTAAGATAATAAAGGTAGGAAAAGGAGAAACCACAAAGTTATGGGGTCTTCAACTTTCTCTTAATTGAATTGAAGGGCTTAGTATACTCAATAATAACCGACAAAAAAAGGAACTTTTTTAATGTCAAACGTCTCTACCACAAGTGCTATTTGAAGTTAACTACTCACTAGAAGGGTCCAATGTTGGCAAACCGGGCCAAAATTAAAGCAATTAAATGGTCCACCATCACCATGTATTGATGTATATGCATGATGAACATCCCATGCTAATCTCTTTTTAATTAATTATTTATTTTGCTAATAAACTACTTAAAAACTTTGAAGATTATTCATATTGATTAAACCATGGAAACTGACTCTGGCCCCGCAGCTGAAAAATCATGTTGAAAGTGGACAATTATCTCAACTCAAAAAGCGAAACTAAAACACATTTAAGGTCAAGAAATCATCAAATAACAATAATTTCGTTTGTTTCCAAAAAGTCATTTCATTTTTATTTTTTGACTCACCAAAAAGCCATTTCATAGATTCTACATGTTCCCTCCTTTTCATGCTCACTCCGTTCTCTTATTATTATTATGAAAGAAAATTGCACAATCAAAATTAGAAACTAACAAACACAAGTTTATGTAATTTTCTTGATCAAATCGACTCAATTGATTTGAGGTAAGAAAATTATAGAGTTAAAAAGTAAGAGTTTAAATAAATAAAATGTCAATATGGGATTGGGCATGCAAAAAATTATAACATAACATCTAATCTAATATACTAATTTTTATTCATGCAAAAAATAAATAAAATGTCAATTAATATGGGATTGGGCATGCATGCATGCCACTAGGCCATTTACACACACCATATCTCTTTCCAATTCCAATCATGAAGAAAGGCTATTTACGCTACCTCCTCTAACTCTCTTTTAAAAAGCGTTACTTTTGCTTTTTTTCCTAATCACCCTTTCTTATTATAGCTTAAAGAGTTATCACCCCATCCTCTTCCTTCAATAATCTTGGCAGTATCATATTGTATGTATATATACTAGTATCATTTTAAATTTAGCAAAATCGTTATCTTAAGGTATCACAAGACATCCGATATATACTGTGACATTGTTTTGTTTTTGTGGGGAGTCCTAGGGTAGGCCCCACTTATTATGGGAGAACCTTCTTCACTTCTTGTGTACCATATGCCATGTGTTTTACTACTATGATGACAACTTATAATTACCACTAGGGACATGCACTTCTTGCGGCTGATTAATCTGGCCTGTTCCTATGTGCTACAAAACTTTTATTTTTTATGACGGGGAGCAATTTAATGCTAACATTTTAATTAATAGTGTTACACCAAGTAACACCATTTTATTGAATACTTGAATGTTATTAAATGTTTGGTTCAATTCGATTTGTACACACTTATGTTTTGTTTGGTTATTCTCCATTCAAATTACGCTTAAAATGCTGAAACAAAGTTTTGTCTGAAATAGGTTTTGTTTTTCATTTTGAGAAAGCTTTAGCGCACCCATTAATTTGTGCACCAAAAAGAAAAAGTTGGATTGGGGACAGTTATGGCCCCAATTTTGGTTGCTTGTGTTACATGGAAGTCTCAATCAACCTAATTAACCAAACATTTGAAAACGACCAAAGAAAAGAAAGGATGTACTGTGAAAACAACAAGAAATACATGTAACATACTAGTATATTATTAACATTAACATAGCTAACTTATATCCTAGACTTTCTACAGTTCATCTCTGGGAACTTTTTGTTGTTGTTAGCTTTTGAAATGTATGAACGTGCCATTTTATTTTCAGGTGAAGAGTTCAAAGCTTTGTCCCACTAAAACTTTGCTCCGTAATTACTTGCAAAAGGAGAAAACATTTTGTGTTATTAAAGAGGAGAATGGTGTAGGATCAACTAGTTTAGATGCACCCAACGTAAACCAAATAATCTGTATAAAATACTCCCTCCTTCCCTTTTTATAGGGGTAATTTACAAAAATCAAGTGTATTAAAAAAAGTTGTTAAAGTAATAAAGTTGTCTCAAATGTGTCTGACTATTACTAAATTACTCTTAATTAAATATATATTTAATGTTAACTTTTCATATACCAAGACAAATTTATACTGTAGTATTAATAAGGGGTATATTTGAAAAAAAAAGTAATTAATGCATCTAGGAATTTGTATATGATCTTATATTTAGAGACAAAACTTTTTTGTAAACTATTCCTATAAATAAGGACGGAGGGAGTATTGGTCATTATGTGTCTTATGAACGAATCTTTACGGAGCTTTTTCTTTTCAACATTTCAAAATTTTCTATATTTATTTAATATTTTATTTTCTCTCTATCTCTACATCTTTAACTTAATATAATTATCACATCAGTATCTCTTATATATAAGGTGTATACGTTTATTGAGGTGTCTACGAAATATTTTTCTTTATGGAATTTTGATTTTCATATTATAATTACACACCAAGTTTACACTTTTCTTGATGGGACAAAATTAAAATATAAAAAATGTATTTAGATGTTATTATTAATAATTTGAGTTTCACACAAAATAAATTTGATTACAATTGACCACGTTCAAATAATCAAACACCAACTTGAAAATAATCAAATCGAATTAACGACGATGGATCTAATAGAATAAGTTAAACTTTCATGACAAACCCACGAATCACAGTTGAGTTGTGAGAAGTAATATCCACATTTAATCTCAAACATATCTCAAATAGAATTAATAGTCAAATTGAAACACATAACTCTCCGATTTTTCAATGAAATAGTGCAATTAATCCTTAAAATTTTGAAGACAATGATCATAAGAGAAATTCTTGGCCATTTTTTTTAAAAAATATGTTCAAATTATATACTCCATCGTCGGAACTTAAGTGAAAGGTATTTCTGAATTTTTTAAATTAATTAGCACAAATAAATATATATAAGGTCACAAAGAAAAACACATGGTCGAAACTTCAAATAAATATATATTATTTAAACACACGTAAAATAAATATTATTTAATTATTTAATTATTTGATCTATTATATTTTTTCATACGTACGTAGTACTAGCACGTGTATGCTCAAAAGATATTTATTTGAGATTGTCGTCACTGAACAAGACTTTCTTGATTACAAACACATAGTAGACTTTGAAAAAGAAAAGGCAAAATAAAGTGAGAGTAGATCAAACTGTATAAAAGTTTACATATATACAAAAGCTATGAAGCCCGGATACGTAGTACGGATCTGGGTACGATACGATACGGGTACGTGGATACGTGGAATTTTTAAAATTTAGGATACGATACGGCTAAGATACGTTAACAAAATATTTATATTAAAATTTATATGCATGTAAAATACTTGGAAAAAATAAACATTGATTACTCTTCAATACTATATAATCATAAAAGTCACAATTTACAAAAAATAATACATGTGATCAAAATAAAAAATGAAACCTTTTTTCGTATAAATCATATTCTATTTTCATTTATATGTTAGGATATCAACAAATGCATCAATAAAAGAACTCAAAACAAAGTTTGTTTAATGTTGATTGATTGTATCTCCTCTCTCGTTGCTTTCATCCACCAAAAACATAATTTTTAATTGGTTAATCGAAAAACAATTATAGTGACATATCTTAAATTGAATCATATACATCTCCATTGAATTTTCACAACACAGTCTCACTTTTTTACCCTTCATTTTTTTTCAGGATACGTCTCTATGAAGTATCTAATAAGTATTTGTGTGTATCTGTCGAGTATCTTATAAGTATCCGATAAAATATATATTTTAAATTAAAATAATTAATTCTGATACTCCGTGGGTACGTATCCGAGAGTATCCGTGGAGTATCGGTATCCGATACGTATCCGATACGGGTACGTCTCTATTTTGGAGTATCCGGGCTTCATAGTACAAAAGTAACTAATCTATTTCAAATAAATAAATATATAAAGTGAAAAAATGAATTAACATAAAATACTAAAAATACATTTCTCTAAATTAGGAGAAAACGTATACTACTCCGTCCCAAAATATAAGCAAAAATGAGTATTTGATACAAATTTTGAACCAAATACATTCACTTTTGTTGACCAATTTTTACTTATATTTTGAGACGGAGGGAATACATGATTTATTGAGGGGTCTGAATTTTTGCAACATTTCAACGAGTTTACATAAATAATTAATTACTTATGAGATATTTACGTTGCGACATGCTAGAATTTCCCTCCACATCAAGCAATTTTCCAATTTACCACTTTAATCTCTGAGTTATTGTATACAAAATACTAATCACTACAACTTTATTTAGAGTTTAGAACTGCTATTCAAAAGCATTCTATTCTGGAAGACATAATAATTGCTTCTTTTTCCTCTCTTTATAAACTACCCCACCCTTCTCTTCCTTAACGTTGTAAACATCCTCCTTTCTACTCTAAAACTCTCTTCTCTCCAATCTTTTTACAAAATGTCTCAAATCACAATAAAATCTCCAAAACCCTGTGCAACAAAACAAGTACTAAGAATAGAGAGAAACTACAAGAAAATCTTCTTTGCTTTCTCAACATTTTTCACCACAATCCTATTACTCATACTTCTCATCTATTTCATCCTTAAACCCTCCAAACCTCAATTCTCCCTCCAAGAACTTGACATCTATCAACTAAACCTCTCAGGACCAATCCTCAACTCCTCAATCCAACTCACTCTTCTCTCCAAAAATCCAAACCAAAAAGTTAGCATTTACTACGATGAGTTTCAAGTTTATGCAACTTACAAGAATCAACAAATAACTAGTGATTCATTTGTGCCACCTTTTTACCAAGGACAACAGGAGAGTAATCTTTTATCATCTTCTTTGATTGGAAATGGTTTACCTGTTGCTCCTTCCATTGGTTATGAAATGAGTCGTGATCAAGTTTCTGGAAGATTGGGTTTGAGTCTTAAAGCTAATGGAAAACTTCGTTGGAAAATTGGTACTTGGGTTTCTGGTCGTTACAGGTTTAATGTTAATTGTGATTCTATAGTGGCTTTTGGGATTGGACCCACTTTAAATGTGCCTCCTCTGAATTCAAAACAGGGTGCTTTGTGTTCTACCACAATTTAAACATAGATTAAGCATGATAATATTGCTAAGTACTCTTCATAGAGTTATATAAGTTCTTTTAAGTTTTTTTATTATTATTATTATTATTTTATATTGGTTGGTTTTTGTATTTTGTGGTCACTATATGTGATTTTGTAAATAAAATATAATGAATGATAATATATAGGACCAAAAGTTACTTACAACTTGGGAGTGAAAATGAAAAAAGAATGCTTATTAGATATTTTTTATTATGATAAAGAGAGAATATTTTTATAGATGGTTGATTTGGTTTGGTTTGGTGTGTGATAAACGGGGTAAAATGTAAAGGAGGTGATGAATGGATTTCATGGTCTCATACCTTTTATGAGTGGATGAATGAGTAGATTTTGGGTCACATTTGTTTCTTTGTTGGTGCATACAAAGGAAAAAACTATTTCGGTCGAAGAATATGTAGAAGATAGATTCTAAGAAGAGGAGAGAAATTAAAGGGAGGAAAGTTTGCTGCTTTGTTTGGAGAATCTGCAGAATTTACATGTCAATTCCTCAACTTTAAGAATTATATATGGTATACTTTAATTAAACTTTTAGTAACCGTGAATCTGCTTATACTTTTTTTGAGAAATAATCTCCAAGATATATGAGATAATTGGCCATGCATGTCTCAAATGAATATACTATGGGATGCTAACAGTGGGAACTGGCAAGTGTGTAGTTAACACTTGGAACACTTCCCCTTTTGATTTTCAGAAATTTGACCAAAATAGAAGTTTTGATTGCCTATAGGCAATAGCCTAACTTCATCTATACCATCCTATTTTTGATAAAAAAATATCTATAGCATCATTTTTGGTTTCTTGGATGTGATGAAGCTGCTAGTTGAAGAACTTGTACTTGAACTCCTCTTAAGATTTGACTTTGACCCATAACTAGTTAATAGTACTTACTGTAGTAACTACAAAGTTAGTTGAAATTGCAGTGATCTTTTACGTGAACTTACTAACTACATCCTAAACAAGTTAACGCATCTAACTTTGGCGATTAATTTAAGACCACATGTCTCCGTTAACATATATATTACTCCTCTAATATAATTATATAAAGTTAAAATGGCACATTATTATAAAGTCATGTTTCTTTTTATTTGAAGATTAAAAGAGAAAGGCCAAAAACCACTACCTACTCGCCCCTACATTAGGAACTGATATATAACATAAATGGCAGTGTAAATTAAAAAACATTGACAATGGTAAGCAATGCCATTGCCACCCAGCGTCACAACCAAGTCTCAGTGGAATCTGTAATGTATGTAGTACAAATGCTAGCCTTCAAACAGAAGAAGCCCTGTTCCCAATTCCCAGAGTTTATTGTGGCAGATATTTGTCCGACATATATCTTTGTTAAACAAAGTCACCCTTTCGAAAACCAACCACAATAGAAAATCATAATAAAAAGTAGTAACAATTGCTCTTTCTCAATAACATAATTCAGACATCCAAATTCCATTTAATTTTAGAGTTTAATTAGTATAATCTGTTAGTATGTACAATTATTATACACATATATTTGTCACATCAATTAATGAATATGACAACTCATGTGTTTTCATATTCATTAATTGGCGTGACAACACATCATAGAATGTATGTGTATAAAATAATTGTAAACCAACAAAGTATACTAATTAAATACTTAATTTTAACTAAAATAATATATACGCTTAGTTTTTTTTTGAAGGGAACATATACGCCTAATTAATCGGTCTCTAAAAAAAATGAAAAATATAAATTTAGTCCTCCTAATCAAAGTAGTTCCTAGCAAGGACCCAAATGTTCCTAAATACAATCAACTAGATCTCAATGAGTGTTTTCTATTAATGGAAGTAATTTGATAGAACTTAATGACCAATTGGAGGTTAACAAAAAACAATCTAACTTAGGTTTAAATAATCCTAAATGAGACTAAAGTTCTATCAAACTTTTTTTGAGGAAAAAATGTTTAACAAACTTGAGCACAAATAAAAGTGTCACGTGATGTTGAGAGAAAGGGTGACCAAATAATTGGTTGTTGATTTCTTGGCTAAGAACAAGCAATTTCTTTGTGTTTGATAAGAACGAGCAATTTCAAAGTGCTGCTGGGTAAATTAGTTTAATACTTCACGTTTGAAATACTTTTTTTTTATGTACATGAAAGTCGCTTCCCACCATGTTAGGCAATGGCTTGGTTATTGAGGAAACTGAAATTTCAACTTCATTAGCTCCAATGCCGTGTAACTTTTTGAAGGTATCAAACAAAATTGTCAAAAAGTTGTGTGCATATTATTGCATATATACAGCTTGCTTCTACCATCTCCAACTCCAAACCCCTACTCCTCATTCATTATTACTATATACGCAACTAAGTTGAGTGCCCACGATCACAACTTGGTTAACAGACTTAGTTGTTAAGCATTGAGCACTAAAACCTCTTCAAAAAAATTGTGCAATCTAAAAATGGTGCTAGTTTAATTTCTATTGATGCGATATTATTCTAATTAAATATGTGGAACTTCGTGATTCTGGAGAAGTTTTGAATATTCAAAAACACTGTTTCATATCCTAATTTGATTTACAATGTAATTTGTATACGGTAATACACATACATCTAGAGGTGTGCATGGTTGGATATTTTGACCTACCAAACCATATCAATATATAAACCACTTATATGACTTTTGATTCTTAACCATTACCATATTTTATTGTAAACCGGTTATGAATATGGTTATGAATATATAACCGGTTATTTTTATAAAACCGGATTATAAATGGATATGGTTTGGTTTATAAAACTATCCGGGTTTTTTTGTTAAATCCGGATTAAAAATTGGTTATTTATCTTTAAAAACCGGTTATTTCTCTTTTTAAACCAATTTTTAAGACCGAATTTTGTAAAAAAAAAAGTAAAACTTTTTTAGTAAAAATGAACACAACCAATTTAATAAAAAATCGGTTAATTTTTTTTGGACCTTTTTGTTCAGAATTCTAATTTTTCAAAAATTTACTTATTCCAGCCAACCATTTAAAATATTTATTACTTATTCCTACTTTATTTTATTTTCTTATGATGTACTCTGTGTATATGGAAACTAAAAAAATCGAAACCTGTAAAAACTATAAAAGCTACGAAGCTTTTCTCACATGTTGTGCACTGTAAAAACTATTTTTCATTTTCATTGCTTAAATAATAAAGTATCGTGTTGTGCACTTGTGTTTCGGTGTAAATTTAAAATTAATTTCCACGAATTTAAAAATTGGGACAGTGTCAAAGTATGCTAATTGCTAAGCATGTGTAACAATAATACGAGTAACGATGAAAAGTATATCTACAACTATTATGATCGTCGCAATACAAAATGTCAGTATAATGAGTGATACTGTGTGAGAAGAATACAGAGTTACCTATCTCTGAAATTCATCATCGATTCAGGGAGAGAGGAGGAGAGAGAGGGAGAGAGTCTATATTTAACGGTGTATGGTTTAGTCGGAAAAGAAAAAGAAAAAGAAAAGGAAAAATAAAATATGGTTATGAATATGGACATGGACATCCAATAAAAAAACCGGATTTATAAAAGTGGATGGCCGACCATTTTAGAAGAAACCGGTTAATTATTGTTTGCAAATATCCGATTATTTGAATATGGTTTTGAATTTGGATATGATTTTCTCCATGTCACCGGATATTTTGCCCACCCCTACATACATCCCAAATGCATTTTTTTTTCCTCAGTCATCTACATTTAATATAATAATCTTATTTTAGACAATGTTAAACACTAATTGCGAACAACTCTTTTAAATGATATTTGAATATTAGTTTGTCATGTTCTTGAAAACTAACTCATTTCGTTAGACCAAGCACTCATTGGTATAATATCCGAATACATTTCATTTTTTTGACATTTGTATATGTATTTTTAAAATTATCATTATAACTTCTAGGAGAATGCTAAGAGCATATTCAATGGGAGGTGTTTTGCCTAATAACATGTAGAACTTATTAGCTACCTCCAATGGAGAAGAAATAAGTAGTGTTATTTAGATGCAGGGCAAGCATTGTCTCTCTCTCTTGCTCTAATGAGTGCCCTTGAGACATCGATTAAAATGTTAAAATAAGTTTGCATCTAAAAGTGATGTAATTATTGCTAAGACAAAAATAAAAACTTATATTTTCAGGACAATGTTTCTATTAATAAATTCATTAACCAATGCCCTTGGGATACTAGTTAACAAGACCGTAACATCTAAGGGAACATTTAACAAGACACTTAGAGTGTGTTTGGATGGGGTAATTGAGAAATTTTGAAGAATTTAGAATTCTAGGCAAATCAAATTGACTTCATTTCTAAATATTCTTGTTGGGATGAAGTAATAAAAAATTTCATTGTCATCATTTTTGGGCAACTTTTATAAATTTTATTTTTTTGGGTCAAATTTGAAAATTGAAATTAGGGGTCAATTTGTAAATTTAAAAAATTTGAGGGGTCAATTTATAATTTTGAATAAGTTGAGGGGTAAATTTGTAATTTCAAATAAATATTAGGGGTCAAATTGGAATTTTTTGTAATTTTATTGGGGTCAATTTGAAAATTTTGGAAAATTTGAGGACCAAAATGCAAAATTTAAAAATTATAAGAGTGAAGAAATTTAAAATTCTTAGTTTTTAGGTGTCATTTGAAATTCTTTAAATTTAACTTGAACAAAATACTTCATAAATTTCCTTCATTTTGAAAGTATTTGAATTTCTTCAAAACATTACATTACCTCAAAACATTCCCTCATCCAAACACACTCTTAAACTTGTTGAACATTTAACTACTACCTCCGTTCCTTTTTAATTGTCATTTTTTAACATTTTACATAAATCAAAACAATCAATAAATGTTACTACTTTTGATACAATATTTTATTATACTTTTACTATAATAGCCTTACTTATTTAATATCTTATTTTCTATATTTCTCTCTCCACAATAAATAACTAAGGGTAATATTGATAAAACAACATTTAATGTTGTATTGAACTTTGAAAGTGACGGTTAAATAAGAACAAATTTTTTTTCCCAAAAAAAGACATTTAAAAAGGAACGGAGGGAATAATTTTTTATTAAACTTTTTCATAATCCATTAAACTTTTGAAATGGAATCCATGTTGTTCTATTAATGGTTATCAAGACACTTAGAACTTATTGAACATTTAACTAATTTTTTATTAAATTTTTTCCCATAATAATATTCAAAATCACCTACATGACCTAATATACGGGCACCATGTAACATCCCCTACACAGACGATACATTGAGCTTGCATTGGAACATTTTCTACACTTTTGTACTTTATTACACAAGTTTCAAGAAATTTTTACTTTACTTGTTTCCTTAACTAGTGTTCGGAGATACTAGTTAGCATTTTCCTATTTCTATTCCTATGATTCTTAAAAACTGTCATGTCCGGATTTACCCATCCAAACGGAAAACACAGGCGCCCTCTACGGTGCGCAACTTTATCATATTGCGTACCGTGTGTGATGAAATTTTACCACAAGATCAACTTGTTTCTCACGGTATTATGGTAGATCGCCCACACCATATACAATATTATTTTATCAATCCCTCTCACAGTCTCCCTCTAGCAGATACTCCCTTTCTCCATCGCAATCCTCTAACATGGTCGTCATTGATGTCGTCGCGCCACCTCTTCATTGACACAAAGCTTTTGAGAAGAATAAGAATCCAAAACTTAAACATCACATTCAAGAACAATACAACTGCAACTAAGAACACAACACTTCAATAATAATAGTTTCAGATCTAGTTTTTGAAGACAAAGCAATAACAATTTTCGATCTGGATCTCACAAAAGTGTTATTCGTTTTTTTTCTTAATAAAGTTTAAATACACATGAAAATCAATATTATTAGTGAATGTCACCTTCATCATTGAATTTTCTTAATCATGCAAAAAGAAGAAATCACCAATGTAGCGATATAAAAGAAAGAAGGATTTTATTTATCTTTTTTTTTTTGTAGAAAAAGCAGAAGATTGATGATATGAGAATCATGAGGTGTTGAGAGTAAATTTCTATTGCTCTGTTTTCGTTTTCGCCGTAATCGGTGACACCGCAGCCGAAATTGCTGAGGAGTGAGGATTTGTTTTTAGAAGAAAATAAAATAATAATAATAATAATAATAAATCGCAATTACAATTTCACATTCATTTTAATTTTATTTATTCATTCATTAGTGTATAGTTTTCTATGATTGATGACAATTTTGTTGCCGCTTCAGTTACAGATTGGGTTTGATCTGGTTATATTGCTCACAAGGTTTTTCAATTCAATTACAAACACCACTTATTTTTCTTTTATCACTTTTTCATTTTCTAAATTAGTCCACAAACTGTATATCCTAACCGCACAAGGAGAAATGGTTGATTGCTTATGGTTGTTGAAGTTAGTTTTGATTCCAGTTTCAAGGTGGAAGAGGAAGATGACGAGGTGAAAATTTGGTAAAAAAAATAAAAAGAAAAGAAAATGTGAAAATGGGATATGGTACATGCAAGTGTAATATAAGCTCTATCAAAAGGTTACTAATGTACCCTAGGAGACATTGTTTACTTGCGCACCCTAGCTTTTGCCAGAAAACACAAATAAAAATTAGATTTACCAATCTAGATGCAAGAAAAAAAAAGTGATTTTATCAAACCCAAAGACTGCAGTTTTCAAGAAATGAGTGGGGCTCACGTGTTTAAAAGTAGCTCTCATGAATAAAATGTGAATTTATTATACAAAGAGTGTTTGCAGGTGATTTAGGATCTTAACAGAAAATAGGGGAAGGAAGAAAGGGGATGTAGGGTGATTTAGGATATTAACAGAGAACGGGGGGGGGGGGGGGGGGGGGGGGTTGTAGGGTTAGAAAAAAGTTGAGTCCATAAAAATTAGGTCAACTCAAAACTTGACTAAAGTTGAAGAATATTTTTTTTAGCTCGAACTTGGTTCTAACCACATCACTCAAAAATAAATTTCCCTGCACATGGAAGACAAGTGGATCAACCCTAGGTCTCTCACCAATTGCTGAGATTCTTCCGTTTTCATTAATCTTAACCTATAGGGGAACAGCAATGTAAATAAAAACCTTAAGTCATAAAAAAATCCATGACATAAAAAAGGAACAAAGAATAAAGGATCCCCTTGCTAAAAGGGTGCAGTGGTCTTCAACGACATGAAGGGAACTCAATCTCTTGCCTATAGTTCTATAACTCTTCATCTCAGTCATTGTATTAATCTAACAATTAAGATATTAATGCTATCAATTAAGTTAATTTAGTGGTGGCAATTGATAGCAGAGGATAATTCCTGTAGTAGAAAACACAGTGACTAAAAACACATTGCAGAAAGCGGATAGGAACAAGTTCAGTGCAGCCCTATTGTTCTCTTCAATCAAATGATAGTTATTGGATTAATATAAGATTGAGAAATTATGCTCTCAATCAAATGATAGTTATTGGATTAATATAAGATTGAGAAATTATGCTCTCAGTCATTAAATTAATTTAATGGTTGACATAATTTTAGTTGTAGAAAGCACACAAGGTACAGAAAGGGAGTAAGAATATGTCAAAATTTCTCAACTAAACTCGTTTTCTCAAAACAAAATGTTTCCCTTAATCTTGGGTAAGTCGTTGTGGCTATCACAAATAAAGTAATTTTGGAAGTTGGGAAATGAATAAAATATGTTTCACCTAAGTCAATTGATATCTCTGTTTTCTCAAAGTTTATACACTACCATTAAGGTTTCGAAAAATCTACCTCTTTCAATGGTCGTGACCCTCCTCACTTACGCAAAGGAACAACGGCTCCTAAAACAGTAGACGAGGTGAATGGATTGACAAGTGGTGGACGTTATGCTGCATGATTTTCGATCTAACTTGGTCAAAAACATAGAATGAGATGAAAGTTCAGGCAAACAAACATAGGAAGGATGTCACCTATGTTGTTAGGAATTGGGTCAACATCAAATTGTGGTATAAGCCGAAATCACTGGCGAAGAAAATTAATGAAAAACTCAGTCCTAGGTTCTATGGATCTTACCAAATCACATATGTCATAGGACATGTAGCTTACGAACTAGACCTTTCTTCTGAGAGAAAGATCCATTCAGTGTTACATGTTTCTTTATTGAAGAAAGATGTCACTAGTGGTCAATCATCAGCCTTTGCCAAACGTGTTGTCTAATTTATTGGAGTTTCAGGTGGAGCCCCAAGAAGTCAAGGCAGTTTGCAATCGCAGCAATTCGGCTTCAATGATTTACCTGATTTATCAGCCGTTTCCCGGATTTCACCTTGAGGACAAGGTAAAACTTTTGGGAGGAGTATTGTTAGTAGACCTCCTATTACAAAAGTCTATGTTAGATGCAGGCCAGAGCCCAGTTTATTTTTAATTGCATGTTTTAAATAGAACAATGGTAGGAATGTGGCTGGCATTCAGTGGCTTGTGGTTTATTGAGAGAGACTAGGCTCTCTAATTCCTAGAGGTTAGTTTCCGGCAATTATTTCCTTTATCCCAAGTAGATTACAATTTTCTGTATTTCCTTGTAACCAACTCTGCAGAAGTTCATTCTCAGAGTATGGTTCACTGTAATACAACTGTTATTCACTACAACCTGTCAATCATCAACTATATCTACCTGTTCCTATCAGATTAACTGAAACCGTCAATCCTTGGATTTATTTATGTTAAGGGCAGTGAAACAAAATACATGATAAGAAAATAACAAAACTGTGTGCGAGACGGTCAACAACAAAGTTTCCTTTACTAATGGAAAAAATTTGTACATTAGCAGTCCATCCTAGAATCCAGCATAGTATTCTATTCTTTTTCATGCTTTGCATTTTCATTCTATTCCATTATAACCATCCTCTCTCACTCTCTCTTCATCTTAATATCAATACCTACCACCAGAGCCATTCATCCTGTTTCCTTCAGTCCTATTCAGATATGATCTACAAACTATTAATATCAATACCTACAAACTGTTATTCAGATATGATCTGGGCGAAAAGAATTCATATCCCTGGCTATCTTCTTTTAATCAAAGTTCCAGCCAATAATGAATAGAGTAATTTGTAGTCCAGACGGGAGTAGAAGTAACAGGCTGAAATCATATTATTCAGTCCTATTTTCATCTAACAGGCTAAAAGCATTTGAAAGTGCTTATGAAAAAACTAGACAGCAAAACTAAGTTAAATACAAAAGCTAGATGCAAGAAATTAAAGGTGGCTTGTAGGGTCAGGGCTCCAACAAGTCCAACACCGGTGGACCAACATGAACAACAATTAAGAATCATCATATTAAGTAAGCTCATGTGATTTTTATTAGGTACTGCCACACTAGATCTCACCTCCATCCACTTTCTTTCACTCTCTAGGCCAATTTTTTCTCTCTCTTTGTCTCTCCCTAACACAACCATGGCAGCCACCTTTCTCTTATTTTACAACCATATCCGACCTCTTACAACAAATCTAAACCGAACAAAGTGTCCCCTCATTTGCCTCTACCATAAGCCTAAGAAAATGTTAAGATAAGAGCAACTTCGAAAGGCCTAACTGTCTCAGCCTTATTTTCTGGAAAATTTAGGTCTCAATCAGAAAAAGTAAATTAATTGTGTTATCTGCAGTTTTGTTTTGTTTTTTCTAGAACGAGTACAATTATAACAGTGAACAAGATTAAAGAATCGTGTATCCAATTTGAAATTTTAACGAAATGGTTAATGCAATTTCTAATTGACTTTGAACTTAACCCCTAAAACTCCAACATTTATCATATTAAAGAAGAAGAAGAAGAAGAAGAAGAAGAAGAAGAAGAAGAAGAAAGATTTGTTTTCTGAATTCTTTGGGTATGGGGAGAAAAAGATTCGGTATAAGGGTGTATCATAGGATCTAGTAGAACCATTGAATTTAATTACTTAGTCATGGTTCACCATGAGCCACTTTGTAGGCAGTTCACCTTAGACATGACCAAAATTGAATATTGAAATATTTCTTCAAAGCAACTCCTTATCATACAATAAAGAATGTTCGATATCTCCTTAAAGAGAGATGAGAAATTTTTTAAGAACAAAACATTTATAGCAGTTCTGTATAGGAGGCATATATTGACTCCAAGAGTAATTTAAAAGAGTTACTCTAAATCTCTACCATTGATTTTGTTTTAATCCAATGGCTCAATATTAATTGTAATCAAAATCACGATACACACTATCTTAGGTCCTCTTCCTAATTCTACCATTCTATTGACGGCAGCCCCTTTGACGTGTTCTAAACTGAAATCCATGTCCTTGCTGCTGGTTCCTAAATTGACCTCTGCAATTTCTAGTTTCTATTCCCTAATTGCAAATTAACATATGGAATTATACATAATAGCTTGAAAACATTGGATATTGGCTGACCCAAGTATCCAATTTCTCTTAAACATAACCCACTTGGGTTGGCTTGGGACCTTGGAGTGTGCTCCTCTCAAGGTCTCAGTTCGATTCTCCCCAATGCCAATTTCGCCGGGCTAGTTTGGCTTCTTAAAAAAAGGAAAAATTCTCTTAAACATGTTTTTAAAGGATCTCTCAATCACGAGTTACTTATTTTGAAACTATTGCTGATGCCTCTAGTTTTCTTTGTGCATGAACCTTTCTTCTTTTATAAATGCATTACCACCACCAACGAAGCAGTACAAAGATGAGGCAGTCAGTGATAAGCGATAATTGATTAAGCCAAAGATACAATATGGTAGACTCACGTGAGTATAATTAAATTTTGTTTTGGACCATTGGATTAAAACAAAATCAATGGTGGAGATTTGGAGTAACTTCTTAAGTTACTCTTGGAGTCAATATATCCCTCCTCTTATTATATTGGATTAGAATTTTCTATGCTAATTGCTTACAGTTAGGTATAGAGTTTTCAATTCTGTTAATAGTTTACACACACATGTATGTGGAAGAATTAGAATACTTCCTCATTTAACTTGTTACAAAATTTTCTAATATACATCTCAACAGATTGGGTTTTTGCCATATAAAAAAATAAACCTACATACTACCATGTCAAAGTTTGTCAATACACGCGCTAGAAATTTCAGAAATTCTTATGTTGGTAAAGGAAGCCATCCAGTATTGTCACACTCGCAACTCACATTCATATTCCAGAGTTGAAAATAATGAACTATCTAAAAACATGAAATGTCATGTATACAACCAAAGCAAGTAGGTAATGCAATTTATTATTTCAGAGAAAATACCAAAATTCTATTCCAGTACAAAATGATATACAAGTACAAAAACTGTTGGTACTACCATTATTCGTATATGTATACATACATAAATAAGCATCCTCCCCACCCCAAAAATAAATGTCACTTAAATCTTTTAAAAAAAAAAACCTATGTAGCACAAAACATTTCACATTGAAGGCTAGTCTCTAGTGTTCGGCATGTGTTGGACACCAATGCTTTAGATTGCAGACGTTTCAGGCGTCCAACATGTGTTAGACACCATTACAACACTGATACCTATGGCTACATTTAATCACTTATATTTTCTCAAAGTATCATTCATATCTATGTATATGCGTCAGTGTTGTGTCTGGTGTCCGTCTTGTTGATCCATTAAAGAAAAAAACACATCAAGGTTGAATAGAATCAGCACTAACCCATTTCCAAAAATGTTTCTTAACAGAAACAGCCTGATGTGCAACTTTCTTATCATCCGAATCACCATACTCATCCACCTCATAGGTACAAAAATCACCCTCCGGCAAACCCTCCACAGTAGCATTCAAAATATGCAAAACATAACAGCCAGGTAAA
The DNA here is from genome assembly GCA_018208015.1 of Medicago ruthenica. Classification (NCBI taxonomy): domain Eukaryota; kingdom Viridiplantae; phylum Streptophyta; class Magnoliopsida; order Fabales; family Fabaceae; genus Medicago; species Medicago ruthenica. The sequence goes on along the minus strand of CM031373.1, from coordinate 79,442,367 downwards.
CCAGGATAAGACCCTGAATTCCTCTCCTCCACTCTCATCTCATACGAATTTGGATCAATCGTGACAATATCGCAGATCTCCGTTTCCCTGTCAATCACAGACCCAAGCTCTTCCTTAATCCCTCTAACAGCCGCAGACTCCGGATCTTCATTCGGCTTCATCTTCTCCGACAACGGCCTACCCCGTTCCCTAACTTTCCCATCAGACAATTCCTGATGCGATTCCACAAGAATTTTTCCGTCTTTTCCCACAATCCGAACCGTAACAACCTGAACGGTTCGAACCGGAGGTTCAGAATCATCAAGCGAGGTTTCTCCCTGAGAAAGTTCAAGCCAGAGATTGTGAACGTTTTTTGTTCCAGGCTTAACGCCCCACGTGGCGAAGGAATCTGAAGGTAAACGAGGTTTAAGCCATTCAGAGAGAGATTGTGGAGAAGCGAAATTGCCACGGTTATTTTTGTTAGGGTTTGAGAATGATGATGATGATAATGATGAGGTGGATATGTTGTTGGACATGGCGGGGATTTTGAGGAAACGACGTGGTTTGAGAGGGAAAGAGAGGAAAGGACAGTTGATTGTTGTGGGGGTGTTGTGGGATCTTGAGGAGGTGAAAAGGAAGCAAACGGAGAGTGCAGTTAGTAAAAGATCTGGTAAGGAAGGGAGATTGAGATTTGTTAGTGGTTGTAACGGTGGGGACATTTCAATTTCAAACGAGGTGGTCTTTTTCTGTGTTTGAGTTGTAGTTGTAGTTGTGGTTTTGATGATGGGTTTGAATTTGAATTGGGGTTAGGGTTAAATCCATGATGGATTGGGAAGGAGAAAATAGAGGGTGGAAGGGGGTTTATTACGGAAGAGGTCAAAACAAAAGGAATAAGTGTGGTGATTTTGATGTGTTTGTTTGGGATGAGGAATTGAGGATGTTAATATTCGGGTTCGGTTTTGATTTGGATTCTTCTTCAATTTCTTTTCAGCTTCACAGTGGTTTTGTTTTTGTATGACTTCTCTTTCTAAATAACGTGGCCTCTCTCTGCTTCATTCACTCACCTTCCTCTACGTGGTTGCCAATGGATGCAATCACAATTACAAATAATTCCGTCAAACAATATTTATTTTTAATTTTTGTTATATTTAATCGAAGTTTTATTTAAGTCCTTACAAGTTACAAGTTTAATTTTTATTCAAATTTTTTTTTACAACTTACAAGTTTAATTTGTTTATTTTAAAATTAAATTAAATCTGTTAGATACCCCTTTAATCAAAACCGTTAAATTAAATATGTTATGCGACATCATCTGACTCAAACAATTCAATGTGACACAAAGTCAAACCTTAAAATAGCATTCAGACTCAAGAGTTCATTAAAGATTAGAATCCAGCTCAGCTACTTCTTTCCAACTGTAACATTTCTTTTATTTTGGGTTACATACAAGTTGAGTAGTCAGGTTCGACTTCGGACATGATGTCTAACCTAACAATTTTGATATTTTTATCGGTTGAGCCAAGACTTGTAGACATTTTTACCAAGAAAAACAGTTACACGTGTCACCTTTTAATTGTTGTCCGATGAAAACAATGGTTGAAAATAATTGTGCATCATTGAATCACATAAAATAAGAATTCTGTATCAGGAGGAAAAATAATAATGATTCATTCTCTAATACTAATTTCCAAAGTCATAGACGGGAGAAAGTGGTTTCAGCAAAGTATTTCTTGAGAACTTTGTTATCAATACTTAGGATAACTGCAGGAAAGGAACACATGAGCTTAAGTAAGTAGGGTTTTTTGAATATATATATATATATAAATTTTTGCCTCTAAAATGGTAAATTCATTGAGCACAATATCTACATATATGGCAAGGATGACCCCAAACCGGCTTTAGCAAAATTTAACAAATAAGTTATTCATTAGATTGCAACCACTCTGGCATATAAACCATCTTTCTCAAAAACTAATGAGGCGTCAAAGCAGATGATCAAAACTACTACTGAGACATGCATACATACAAGGAGGCGGGGTGTTTAATTGGCCAACTCCATCTTCAATTGAACAAGCAAATGCAACATCAATTTCTGCTATAAGTGAAGCAGGAAGGTAAAATAGTTTGTCCCACCCAACTATCACAGTACCATTTCACTCTGAATGAGATACATCACTAGTTTAAAACCACCAAAAGAATCCATGCCATGTCATACCTATGAAATTGATACATAATCAAGTTAAACTAAACTACTCATCAGTCACAATTCACAACAACACAATGAGTAATTGGTTTTCCAGAACTACAAGTAAGTTATTCCCTCACCTGAAAATCAAACTCAAACCCTCAAAGGCTTCATCTTATTAGCAAGAGCAATAGCAATCTAATCAGGTTGAGCAGCAGACCACTGAAGCTGATTAATTTCACAACTAGCAGAATACATAGTCATTGGATCAATCCCATTCGGACCAGCCACAGCCGGCAACTCCCACATAAGAGCCTGTGCATCATCCCCACCCGAACAAATATGCTTCAAACTTCTTGGAGCCCAAGCAATCGCATTGACACCAGCGTGATGTCTCCCCAATTCCGCCACAGGCGTAGCTGGTGATCTAATATCCAAAATCAAAACTTTATTACTATCCATCAAAATCGTCGCCATATACCTCAAATCCTTCTTGTTCCAAGCCAAACGAAGCAAAGGGGTATCAGGTTGTGGACTTCCTTAATCTTCACTTGACGTTCTTTATTCCCTTAAGTCCCAAACATAGGGGTTGTAGACTTGGCGCCTGCGGGTGTGGTATGCCAAATTTGACGAGAGAAGTACCTCCACGTTTTCAATTCTAAACTTACCAATTTGCGTTACCCCCTAAAGAAAAATTAAATCATCTCATTCACTTTTCTCTCATTTCTTCTCCTAACTCTCTATCTCTCTTAAACTCACTCTCACTCTTGATTATATTTTTTATTTTTTAATGAAGAGAAAGAGTGTCTTTAAGAGAGAGGTAGAGAGTTAAGAGAAAAGTGAAGGAGAGGATCCATGGAAAATACTTGATGTATAGGACTTTTTTCGATCTTTTTTATTAGAGACATACGAGTTAACAAAAGTTTATGTATGGTGCATCAACTCTTGTTGACTCGTATGTCTCGATCGCAGCTTTATTACAGTCCATCAAAATAGCTGTCATATACCTCAAATCCTTATATTTAAAGCATTGTTCTTGGTTGATTAATTAATTGAGCTATTCACTTGATTTAACCGTATTCCTATTTACTTAATTTAAGCTAGTTCTGGGATGTTACATTACTCGCCTCTTATAAGAATTTTACCTTAAAAATTGTCTATTCTTAACTGATAGAATTCAATTTAGTATTATAACTGAATTAGTAAATGAAACGGTAAAATTATGATGAAAATAGATCTTATTTCTGAATAATCCAGGTAGAGTTCAAATGGGATCTAACTATTGATTACAATGGATGAACAATGAAAATTGCAAGTGCAGAAAAATAAAGATAGCCTAGGTCATTCGAGACACCTAGAATCTCCCAGTGTAGTGAGACTACGTACTAAATTCTTGTCCTCCCATATTGAACTTTCCTTCTCTATATATCCATCAGATCCACAACCTCTCTCCTATGCCACCTGTCCACTAATCACGCGCCTCACCCCATTAAATCAATTATGAGATTTTGATTCTCTACATTATTGTTTTGATCCTCTGCATTATTGTTTTGATTATCTACATTTATGTTTTGACTTGCTACATTATTGTTCCCTTGTTTCCTTTTATAAACTCTCTGAAAACTATCAATTCCTCCCCCTTCAAATATCTCCTTGTCCTCAAGGAGGAATCCTGGAAACTCTTTCCTGAACTTCTTCATGAGTTCCCATGAATTCTCAAACTCTGGCAGGCCTTCCCATTTGACTAGTACTTCAACCTCTCCCTGTGCATTCCATCTCTGGTCTAAAACCTTCTCAGGACCAGGTTCTAGGTGTCAGTCTTCATTCATACAAGTTGTTAGTGGTTGGGGCTCAATGTTAGGGGTAATAGCTTTCTTCAATAATGATGCATGAAACACTGGATGGACCTTAGTGTCTTCAGGTAGTTTCAACTTATAGGCTACAACACCTATCCTCTGAAGCACTTCATAAGGCCCATAATATCTAGGGCTAAGCTTTTGATTAAATCTCTTAGCTAATTTTTTAGCTTATTGTGCGCTCTCTAAAAAAACGCTCGCGAGCGTATAAGACGCTCGGAAAGACTGCGGAGTTGCCACCAAAGTTTTTATTTGTAAAGGGAAACGTTGATAAAACCCTTAGCGATATGGAAAGGATGGTCATCGCAACCATTAACGGGTTCGGGAGTCGATTATGCAAGGGGAAGGTATTAGCACCCCTCACATCCGTTGTACTCAACGGGAACCTCCTAGTTAGTTAAGGCTAAAGTGTTTTTAAAGGTTTGCTTGCTATGCTTTAATATATAAAGGGAAAAAAGAAAAGGGGGAAAAAAGTATTTTTATATTATTGTGCTTGACAAGAGTGGGCTCTTGCTCCTACGTATCTCCTGGTGCGATGGAGAATTCAAAGCTACGTAGTTCTTTGGTAGAAAAAAGTTTGTTTGTTGGTTGATTTTAAAGAACGATGTTTTTGATCGTATTCTTTGCGGTTAAACATAGCTTGTATGCTCGCGCGTGGGAGGCTTAAGCGTTTGTTTGTATCGCGTTAGAATAGATAAAACATGTTCGTTTGTGAAAAAAGTTTGAATTGACCACAGGGGGCCAAAAATTTGTTTGAGTTGACCACGGGGGGCCAAAAATAGGTTCAATTGGTCACGGGGGACCAAGAATAGGTTCAATTGGTCACGGGGGACCAAGAATAAGTTCAATTGACTACGGGGAGTCAAGAATAGGTTCAATTGACTACGGGGAGTCAAGAAAGGATTCAATTGACTACGGGGAGTCAAGAAAAGGTTCAATTGACTACGGGGAGTCAAGAAAAGGTTCAATTGGTCATGGAGGACCAAGAATAGGGTTCAATTGGTCACGGAGGACCAAGAAAGGATTCAATTGACTACGGGGAGTCAAGAAAAGGTTCAATTGGTCACGGGGGACCAAGAATAGGGTTCAATTGGTCACGGAGGACCAAGAAAGGATTCAATTGACTACGGGGAGTCAAGAAAAGGTTCAATTGACTACGGGGAGTCAAGAAAAGGTTCAATTGGTCACGGGGGACCAAGAAAGGATTCAATTGACTACGGAGAGTCAAGAAAAGGTTCAATTGGTCACGGGGGACCAAGAATAGGGTTCAATTGGTCACGAAGGACCAAGAAAGGATTCAATTGACTACGGGGAGTCAAGAAAAGGTTCAATTGACTACGGGGAGTCAAGAAAAGGTTCAATTGGTCACGGGGGACCAAGAAAGGATTCAATTGACTACGGGGAGTCAAGAAAAGGTTCAATTGACTACAGGGAGTCAATAAAAGGTTCAATTGGTCATGGGGGACCAAGAATAGGGTTCAATTGGTCACGGAGGACCAAGAATTAGGTTTTGGTGTGTTGGATTTGTTTTATGTTTTGAAAATAGAATGACGATTGTCCGAACAACGAGACATACGCTAAGTATTCGTGCAACCGGGGAATGGAGAGACATACGTCAAACCATTCCTTTTTCATTCAAGTTTATTGTTGAAACTTAAAATGTATATTTTTTGGTGAAGTTTGAAAAGAATGACGATTGTCCAAACAACGAGACATACGTCAAGTGTTTGTTCAAGCGGGGAATGGAAAGACATACGTCAAACCATTCCTTTTTCATTCAAATTTGTTATTGAAACTTAAGGAAATCCCAAATAAGAACCAAAACACTTGGTTATTGAAACTTAAGAACAAGTTTGTTACTCAAATTTATTGTTTGAAACTTATGAATAAGTTTGTTGTTCAAGTTTGTTATTGAAAAATGAACAAGTTTGTTATTCAAACTTAAGAACAAGCTTGTTGTTCAAGTTTGTTATTCAAACTTGTGAAATTCCAAATAAGAGCCCAAAACACTTGTTATATTTTGAAAAAAAATGAGTTTTAAGCCTTCCAAAAAAATCAAGAAAAATAGGTTCTGAACCTTAAAAATGCCCAGGAGCTGCTTCTGAACCTTAAAAATGCCCAGAACCTGCTTCAGAAGCTGAGGTTCAGAAGCACTGTTCAGAGTTTGATGGTTCAGAAGCACTGTTCAAAGTCTGACGGTTCAGAAGCACTGTTCAGACGTTGACTTTTTGTTGACCCTCAGACTCACTGTTCATCAGACACACTGTTCAGACGTTGACTTTTGTTGACCATCAGACGCACTGTTTAGACGTTGACTTTTGTTGACCCCCAGACTCTGAACTTCAGAAGCACTGTTCAGACTCTGAACTTCAGAAGCACTGTTCAGAAGCTCTGTTCAGAAGCTTCTGATTTCTGATTTTCAGAACCTTAAAGGGTGAAAAACTTTCGAATTCAGTTATAAAAAGAAGTAAACCACTTCTGTTTTGATGTTTTGCAAACTTTGGGATTTCTTTGAAGTTTCAAAAGGTGTTTTTATTTCAAAATGAGTTAAAAAACCACTAAGAATGAAGAAAAACTGATGCTGAATCAACAGGAACCAGAACAAATGCAAACAATATGCAAATGAGAGATAAAAAGTTTAAAATGACTTACAAATTCCTAGCAAAGGCTTGGGATGCAAGAAATAGGAAAGGACTTTGGAAGATTATGATTCCTTGAAATTGGAAATGATGAGGAATAAGAACAACAACAAGAACAAATGATGTTTTGCTGTTATTCTTCCTTCTGGGTATGATATTTATGGAGATTTAAATGCTGTTTGGATTGTTTGGTTGGTTTATGATGGTTTGCAAAGTAAGAAACAGAAAACAGAGCTTCTGGTTTGCACAGGTTGTTGTGTATTTCTGGCTGTTCTTTCTGGTTCTGGGTTGCTCTAAACTTCTCTAAAACAAACTACTGAATTGCTCTAAGGTTAGATTTGAATTGTGTTGAACAAACTGTGTTAAAACTATCTGAATAACTGGGTGTTTAAAACTGCACTGTGTTTAAACAAACTGTGATAATTCTGCTTAAATTGCTCTTGAGATTGTGTGAAATTCTATATCAAAGAAACTGTCCTCAATCCTTCTACATTGTGTTTCTTATATAGGCAAAAATGTCATCATTTGTAATCATGAAAGATCCCTTAAAACAGGGCTGTTTTGTGGGCTATGACCAGGACTTTGGCTAGCATTTAATGCAAAAGGAAGGAAGTGACCTTGCCTTGTGATCATGGTGAAGACTTTGGCTTAATTCAGAACCAATTGAGGCTGATTTTGACAGGATTTGCTGGGTAAATGGGAAAACAGAGTGCAGGCTGCACTTGTGATGCCTTTTAGGATTGATCTTTGAAAATTTGAGAAGACAAACATGAAAAGTAGTGTGCTGTTTGTGTAGAGCTTGGGGAGAAGCAATGGAAAAGGTTGCTGTACACAGAGGTTGGAAGAAATGCTGGAACAGGGGCAGCAGTTTCAAGACCTGGGCAAGCAGTTTCAGAATCAAGGGCAGCAGTTTTGCAGCTATCCTTGACTGGTTTTGATAAAGGGGAAAAGGGAAGAAATGCAGGAAAGGTAGTGTGCTGGAAAGCCAGGGTCAGGGTGCAGGGAAATTGGGGGAGAAGAAGTGATGCCCAGGGGCAGCCACTTGCTTCTGATTGCATGTGCCTGGCACATGCTGGCTTGGCTTTCTTTTCTTCTTTCCTTTGTGTTTGAAGGAACGTGTTGGGCACGTGTTCCTTTTCTTTCTTTTCTTCTTTCCTTTGTTTCTGAAGGAACGTGCTGGGCACATGTTCCTTTTCTTTCTTTTTCGCTTTCTCTTTTCTTTTGTTTTGTTTCTTTTTTTTGTTTTTGCTTCCTTTTCTTTTTGAAAATAAAACTCAAATAATAATAAAAGTAATAATAATAATAATAGTAATAAATAAAAGGAAAAATGATAATAATAATAATAATAATAATAATAATAATAATAATAAAAAATAAAAGAAATATAATAAATAATAATAAACCTTTTATTATTATTTATTATTTATTTAAAAAGAGAAAATAAAGGTTGACCCTTTTTTTTGTGTGACTTTGACTTTCCTCTCTTTTTTTGTTGACTTTTTTTTTTAAAAAAAAACTAGGACAAAATTAGGGTACAACACTTATAAAGAGCTATTTTCAAATAAACCATCTCTCCTACCTCAAACTCTACTTCTCTTCTGTGTTTGTTTGCCTGAGCCCTCATTCTATCCTGTGCTTTGAGTAATTGCTCTTGCATTTCTCTTAGCATCACATTTCTTTCTGCTGTCAACCTGTTCACCTCTTGCACTGCTGAGAAGCTTGCATCACCTCTAATTAACACGGGGGGTTTTCTTCCATATAGCACTTCAAAAGGGGTACTTTGTAATGATGCATGAAAATAGGTATTTGAAATTCTGGTTGGTAAGGATTCAATCAGTAAAACAGAGCACAATTTTGCAAAAACAGGACACAATTAAAATCAGTTCAGAAGCAGTAATAAAGGTGCAGAAAAGTAAAAAGGCACAGATATTTGTTAACCCAGTTCGGTACAAATACCACCTACGTCTGGAGGATACCAATCCAGGAAGTAAATCCACTATTGGAATTAATCCTAAGACTCAAGACACAGACCCCCTGTTCCAAGTCTTCTGACTTAATCTCCTATAGTTCTGATTTCTACCCAACACCTTGAGTATAAGAAACCCCCTTCTTACTTCCTATCCAAGTAAAACCCTAGTTACTAAACAACTTCTGAAAACTCAACCCAGTTTTATGAAGAAACACTTCAAACTTACACAGACTTCATTCGTACCTAAAGGCTTAGAATGAATTACAACTCAATAAAACTCTAAGCCAACTCAGATGAGTGGTGTACAAATAAACCTAAGTTTAAAACACAAAGAATCTATTTCTCTGAATAATAATCTCTGATTCGTAAGTCTTCCACAATAGCAGCACCTCTCCTTTTATAGACTTCAGCAGCTCTCTTAAATCTGTAGCCAATCTTCTGAATTTGATATGTTTCTGAAATATGAATGGCTCAATAAGGAAACAAATAATTCTGCATTGTATCTTGTAAAGATTCTTCAGCACAATTATACAAACATAAATACGAAGCCAATTTTCATAAGATCTTTATCAATTTAATTCAGCCTTCTAGAACTCAAATGCTTGAATAAATCCTTGACAAATCTCACAAAGATACGCTCAGAAAGAACGCATAAAAACCCAACTTCTGAAGAAGTCAACGCTGGTCAATTGGTGAACAGTGCGTCTGAAGCACTGTAGTGCGTCTGAAGGACTTTCAGCGTCTGAAGCACTGTAGTGCGTCTGAAGGTCCAAAGTGCGTCTGAAGGCCAAAACAGCTTCTGAACCACTTCAAATCCACTTTCTTGCTTCTGAAGACTTCTCTAACACATGGAGATGCTTTGCTTGAACACATTGAATTTACCAAAACATGCAGCCAACTTCTAAATACTCAACAATCTCCCCCTTTGGCAAATTTTTGGCTAAAATCAATGTTTCACAAAATAACAAGTTCTTCAATTCAACACAAGTAACTCAGCAATGAAGAACTCCACAAAATCAAACATAGGTAACATAGCACAGAGTCTGTAGCAGCGGATTCAACTATGATTAACCATGAAAAACACAAAAAACTTCAGTTCCCTTCAGTTCCAATCACAAAAACTCAACCTGAAGCATACACTCAACTTCTGATGTTCTGAAGTACACAGAACTCTACTGATCATCTTCTAATAACACTCAGTCTCTGATCATCACATGCCAGCAACATACACAGCTTTAAAACTACTCTCCCCCTGCAACTCAGCACACATACAAACTCCCCCTTAATTATAAACTGCAGAAACTTCTGAGAATTTTCTTCTGGTACTTGAAACACATCAACACTCAGGAATTCAACACTAATGCACTCCCCCTGAGACACAAACTCCCCCTCAAACACATCTGCACAGCTCTTGTTGTAATTCAACTGAATTCTGAACACACCAGTCAGCTTCTGAAACACATGAATTATGAACAAGATTAAATCTGAACTCTAAACACATTCTGAATAGGCACATTCTGATTCTGAACAGCTCAAACACAAGATTTTCTCCCCCTTTTTAGCCACAAAATTTTGACAAACCATAATCTTCATATGAGAAATAAAAACTGCACAAAAATCTTCAAAATCAGTCCCAGTATCAGACTCAGACTCAAGATCACACTCAATTAGCAAATTTGGCAGGTACTCTATCTTCCTCACATCCAGCTTGCTGTAATTGCTATAAGTCCTCATGCAGACAAACACCCAACTTGCTTATCAGATTCTCAAACTGTTTGGCATCCAAGGCTTTTGTGAAAATATCAGCAATCTGGTTCTCAGTATCCACATGCTCAAGTTGAACAATCTTTTCCTCCACAAGATTTCTGATAAAATGATGTCTGATATCAATGCGTTTGGTTCTGCTTGAAGGTGAGAAAAACACACACACAAGAAGGGGAGGGGGGGTTGAATTGTGTGACTCTAAAAACTTGTTCTTTTTCTTTTCTAAAACTTATCACAAGTTCAGAACCAGGTTCTGAACTGTTATCAGAATTTAAATGCAGCGGATTAAACAAGTTAAGGAGAGAATGAAAGAGAGACACAGCAATTTATACAGGTTCCTTCTCAATGTGAGAAGTAGTCCTGTCCCCTTGTATCCAACAAGAGATTTTCACTATAATCTGAAGATTACACAATGCTCAACCACACAGGAAGAGACTTCCAATTACTCAATCACAAAGAAAGAGACTTCTATGCTCAACCACCAAGGAAGAGGCTTCCAATGCTCAAGTCACTAAGACAAGAGACTTCCCAATGGTCAAGTCACTAAGACAAGAGACTTCTGACTCAGACCACAAAGGAATGAGGTTACAAATGCTTAGTATACAGACTAAGACTTTAGGGACCAAACTGGTTTACAAATGAAATAGTTTGGGATGAACACTTGATCAAATATCAGAGGTGTTCTCTTAATACAACACAGGTTAAGACTCTTAACCTTAAGAAATTCTAAGTTACAAAACTAAAGAATTTCTAAGAGATTTGAACTTTGACAGTTTTTACACAGAAAACAGAGCAAGGTTTCAGCAATACGTTTCAAAGAGTCTTAGCAATTTTCTTCTTCAAATCTTCCTCCTTTTATAGATAAAAAATAGAGCTGTTGAAGATTTGCTGGAATTCAGGAAATTAGCCGTTGCAATTGGACTAGGTTACTGCAATTGTGTGCTGCACTTTATTAGTCAGAACAGGGCAGGTGCCATTTTTGAATTGGCCCACCTTAAAAACTGGAGAATGTTTGGGTCAGGGAGACAACTGTTCCATTGAGTTGTTCTGGCACATCCAGGCATTAAATGCGCACAGTACTGGTCAAAATCCATGCCATATCAGCTTCAGAAGCTTCTCAGTGAACAGTGATCAGAAGCTGCTTCAGTTGTACGGATCAGAAGCTGGCTTCAGGAGTTGACTGTTGCGTTGACTTCATCAGAGGCACCCAGACTTCAGAAGCTGGACTTCAGGAGCACCACTTCAGGAGTACTTCAGAAGCTTCACTTCAGTAGCACTTCTTCAGAAGCATTTCTTCAGGACCAGTTTTCCTTTTAGCTTTGCAACCAAGCTTCTTGGCTTTCCTTCTTGCTCTTTAGCTTGTTCTTCATAACCATTATCAATCAATACTTATTAAGCATGTGGTTCTGAAACACTTGAGCAAAGCATTAGCAAATAACCAATTTTCTCTTTAATACTTTGTTATCATCAAAACCATAAAGAGAGATATGTTTACACATAAATGTTTCAACAATCTCCCCCTTACTTTATAAGAGACTTGTTAAACACATTTTGTTCCAACACTGCTGTGCTGTATGGGGTTCTTAGAAATGTTTATAGCACTAAAATTATCACAAAATAATGTCATAACACCTTGTTCTATGTTGTATTCCTCCAGCATCTGCTTCATCCATACCAACTGTGAACAACTACTTCCAGATGCTATATATTCAGCTTCAGCTGTAGACAATGATACATAATTTTGTTTCTTGCTGAACCATGAAATTAAGTTATTTCCTAGAAAGAAACATCCTCCAGAAGTGCTCTTCCTGTCATCTGCACTTCCAACCCAGTCAGCATCACAATATCCCATCAATTCAGAACTTGAATTGTGTGAGTACATGATTCTATAATCACTTGTACTGTTGACATACTTCAGGATCCTCTTAACTTGTGTTAAATGACTCATCTTAGGATCAGCTTGATATCTTGCACACACTCCAACAGCAAAAGTAATATCAGGTCTACTTGCAGTTAAGTACAGTAAACTCCCAATCATACTTCTGTACTGGCTTTGATCAACTGAAACTCCATGCTCATCTTTAGTTAATTTCAGATGTGTAGCAGCAGGTGTTCTCTTATGGCTGGCAGTTTCCATTCCAAATTTCTTCACAATATTCTTGGCATATTTACTTTGAGAAATAAAAATTGTATCTTCCATTTGCTTGACTTGCAGTCCAAGAAAATATGAAAGTTCACCAACTAGACTCATTTTAAATTCTGATTGCATCTGTTGAACAAACAACTGAACCATTTTCTTTGACATCCCACCAAACACTATGTCATCAACATAGATTTGAGCAATCATCAGACTTCCATCTTCATCTTTTACAAACAAAGTCTTATCAGTACCTCCTTTTATGTATCCTTGAGTCACAAGAAATTGAGTAAGCCTTTCATACCATGCTCTAGGTGCTTGCTTCAATCCATACAAAGCCTTCTTTAACTTGTAAACATGATCTGGAAACTTAGGATCCACAAACCCTTTAGGCTGTTCAACATAGACTTCTTCTTGCAGATAACCATTCAGAAATGCACTCTTCACATCCATCTGAAACAATTTGAACTTCAAAATGCAAGATACTCCCAACAGTAATCTTATGGACTCTAATCTGGCCACAGGTGCAAAGGTTTCATCAAAATCAAGTCCCTCTACTTGAGTATAACCTTGAGCAACTAACCTTGCCTTGTTTCTGACCACAATTCCATTTTCATCTGTTTTGTTCTTGTAAATCCACTTAGTGTCAATGACATTTAAACCTTCAGGTCTTGGAACAAGATCCCACACTTCACTTCTTTTGAATTGATTCAACTCATCTTGCATGGCTTCAATCCAAAATTCATCAGTTAGGGCTTCTTTCACATTTTTGGGTTCAAATTTTGATACAAAGCATGAATCAGTAGCAACTGAGTCTGATCTTCTTGTTCTGACTCCTTGATCTAGGCTTCCAATAATTAAATCTCTAGGATGATCCTTCTGAACTCTAATTGATGGTCCTTTACCAGTAGGAACATGATCTGGATGAATTTCTGCTTCTTCAGACTCTGCTTGATTTTCTGCTTCTGACAGTTGTTCTTCTGATGTTTCAAACTCTGGAACTACTTCAGACTCATCTCTATCTTTCTCAGCAGACAAATCATCAATCACAACATTAATGGACTCCATCACAACCTTGGTTCTGGAATTAAACACCCTATAAGCTCTGCTGTTCACTGAATAACCCAGAAAAATACCTTCATCAGACTTAGGATCCAGCTTTCTTCTATTTTCTCTATCAGCCAAAATGTAACATCTGCTCCCAAAAACATGAAAATATTTGACTGTAGGCTTCCTTCCTTTCCATAGTTCATATAAAGTAGATGTTGTTCCCTTCTTCAAAGTAACTCTATTGTGTATGTAACATGTTGTGTTCATTGCTTCAGCCCAGAACATATACGGTAGCTTCTTAGCATGCAACATGACTCTTGCAGATTCTGCTAATGTTCTATTCTTCCTCTCAACTACACCATTTTGTTGAGGTGTTATTGGTGCAGAAAACTCATGCTTTATTCCTTCAGATGCACAAAACTCAGAAAATCTCTTGTTTTAAAATTCCTTGCCATGATCACTTCTGATTCTGATAATACCACAGTCCTTCTCTCTTTGTAATTGAATGCACAACTCTTTAAACACTTCAAATGTATCTGATTTTTCTCTCACAAAGTTGACCCAAGTAAATCTTGAAAATCATCAACCATTACAAATGCATATCTTTTACCTCTAATACTCTCAACTTGCATAGGCCCCATTAAATCCATATGTAACAGTTCTAGTACTTTAGTAGTTACCTGGTGTACTAATCTGGGATGAGACTTTCTTGTTTCTTTTCTAATTTGACAATCACCACAAACACTGTCCTCATTGATCTTCAGATTAGGTAAACCTCTGATAGCTTCAGTACTCAGGATTTTCTTCATGCCTTTCAGATGCAGATGACCCAGTTTCTGGTGCCAGAGTCTGACTTCTTCTTCTGAACTCATGAGACAGGAAGTCAGGCTTCTTTCTTCTTCAGACACCCATAAATAACAGTTGTCTTTTGATCTGCAGCCTCTCATCAGAACTTTACTTTCTTGATCAGTTACCACACATTCTTCTTTGTTGAAATTCACCTTCAAGTCTTGATCACAAAGCTGGCTAATACTGATCAGATTAGAAGTTAATCCTTTCACCAATAGTACATCATTAAGTCTAGGTAAACCTTCACTGATTAAGTCACCAATACCCAGAATCTCACCTTTTTCTCCATCACCAAATGTCACATAGCTTATGGAATAAGGCTTTATATTACTCAGCAACTTCTTCACACCAGTCATGTGTCTTGAACACCCACTATCAAAGTACCAGTCTTCTTTAGAGGTGGCTCTCAATGATGTATGAGCTATGAGGCCAACATTCTTGACTTTGGGCTTCCACACCTTCTGAACATTATTTCTGGTTGCAGCTGGTTCCACTCTTCTATACTGAAAATGTTCAGGATAGCCATATAACTTAAAGCAAAAAGGTTTAATATGCCCCTTCTTTCCACAATGATGACAGATCCAGGGATGATTTCTTCTTTTGTTTCTGTTAAACTTCTGGGGTTGCTTCTGAGGTTGCATCTGAGCTTGCTTCTGAGCTTTCATCTTGGATGTCCCAATCATATGATTATAAGTTGAGTAGCAGGAACAAACCTTTTAGCAGGAATCTTCTGTTTGGGGTTCTGAGTCTGATCAACAAAACCTAAACCAGCTTGTTTTCCTTGTTTCTGATTCTCCAGAATCTCATCCAGCACATCAGTAGCAGTATTCATCATTCTGAACTGCTTTTTCATATTCTCAAGTTGGGAGTTTAGTTGGCTTACTTCTTCTTTCAGTTCTGAATTCTGCACTAAAAGTTCACCTTTCTCAGCCTCCAGTTGACATATTGTCTCCTTCTGATCCAGAACTTGCTTGCAAACTTCTGCACTTCTGGTGTATAACTTTCTGTAATTGTCAGCCAGTTCATCATATGAGGATTTTTCAACTCTGGCTTCAGACACAGATGATACTTCAGACTCTGAGTCAGACTCTGATAATGTTTCAGACTCTAAAACTGCTTCATTCTTTAAGATAGCTCCTGGCCTTACCATCAGACTTGTATCAAACTTAGCAGATTCACTTGCAGCATCTTCTTCAGAATCATCATCAGACCATGAAACAGCTAGGCTCTTCTTCTGCTTCTTAAGAAAAGTAGGACATTCTGACTTGATATGTCCATAACCCTCACACTCAAAGCACTGCACACCTTTAGCTTGATTACTCTTCTCCTCAGTCTTGGTCTTCTTCACATCACTATGTTGCTTCTTGTTGTTGAATCTGAAGTTCTGACCTTTGGTTTTAGATTTCCTGTCAACATGCTTCAGAATTTTATTGAACTGTCTTCCCAGCAACACTAGAGCTTCTGATAAATTACCATTATCCTCATCACACTCTTGTTGATCTTCATCTTCAGTATTAACAGAAAAAGCAATACTTTTCCCTTTCTTCTCAGGCTGTTTGCAAAAAGCAGTCTCAAAATTCAGCAGAGACCCAATCAGCTCCTCAACCTTCATAGTGGTGATGTCACGAGCTTCTTCTATAGCAGTCACCTTCATGTCAAACCTTTTGGGAAGTAACCTGAGAATTTTCCTCATTATCTTCTCATCTGACATCTTCTCCCCAAGAGACTCAAAAGAATTTGCCATATCCAGCACATTCATGTAGAAATCCTGAATATTTTCATCCTCCATCAACTTCAAATTCTCAAACTTAGTGGTGAGTAGCTGGAGTCTGGACATCTTGACCTTAGAGGTTCCTTCATGAGTGGTTTTCAGTATTTCCCAAGCATCCTTTGCAACAGTACACTGTTTGATCAATCTGAACATGTTCATATCAACACCATTGAATAGGGCATTCAAGGCTTTGGAGTTTCCAAGAGCAAGATCATCTTCAGCTTTAGTCCACTCTTCTTCTGGTTTCAGCACCTCAGTCTTGTTCCCATCTTTGTCTAAAACAACTGGATGATCCCAACCTTTGAGCACAACTTTCCAAGTTCTGCTGTCAATGGATTTCAGGAATGCACACATTCTGGACTTCCAGTATTCATAATTCGTGCCATCCAGCAATGGTGGTCTGTTGACATAACCTCCCTCTCTGTCCATGCTTGCCAGAAAACACTTCCCTGGAGCTCACCCAATCACAGGCAGGGTGCCTGCTCTGATGCCAATTGAAATTCTGGCTGGTAAGGATTCAGTCAGTAAAACAGAGCACAATTTTGCAAAAACAGGGCACAATTAAAATCAGTTCAGAAGCAGTAACAAAGGTGCAGAAAAGTAAAAAGGCACAAATATTTGTTAACCCAGTTCAGTGCAAATACCACCTACGTTTGGAGGATACCAATCCAGGAAGGAAATCCACTATTGGAATTAATCCTAAGACTCAAGACACAGACCCCCTGTTCCTAGTCTTCTGACTTAATCTCCTATAGTTCTGATTTCTACCCAACATCTTGAGTATAAGAAACCCCCTTCTTACTTCCTATCCAAGTAACAGCCTAGTTACTAAACAACTTCTGAAAACTCAACCCAGTTTTATGAAGAAACACTTCAAACTTACACAGACTTCATTCGTACCTAAAGGCTTAGAATGAATTACAACTCAATAAAACTCTAAGCCAACTCAGATGAGTGGTGTACAAATAAACCTAAGTTTAAAACACAAAGACTCTATTTCTCTGAATAATAATCTCTGATTCGTAAGTCTTCCACAATAGCAGCACCTCTCCTTTTATAGACTTCAGCAGCTCTCTTAAATCTGTAGCCAATCTTCTGAATTTGATATGTTTCTGAAATATGAATGGCTCAATAAGGAAACAAATAATTCTGCATTGTATCTTGTAAAGATTCTTCAGCACAATTATACAAACATAAATACGAAGCCAATTTTCATAAGATCTTCATCAATTTAATTCAGCCTTCTAGAACTCAAATGCTTGAATAAATCCTTGACAAATCTCACAAAGATACGCTCAGAAAGAACGCATAAAAACCCAGCTTCTGAAGAAGTCAACGCTGGTCAACTGGTGAACAGTGCGTCTGAAGCATTGTAGTGCGTCTGAAGGACTTTCAGCGTCTGAAGCACTGTAGTGCGTCTGAAGGTCCAAAGTGCGTCTGAAGGCCAAAACAGCTTCTGAACCATTTCCAATCCACTTTCTTGCTTCTGAATACTTCTCTAACACATGGAGATGCTTTGCTTGAACACATTGAATTTACCAAAACATGCAACCAACTTCTAAATACTCAACAGTATTGTACCAATATTCTGCCCATGCCAACCACTTAAGCCACTGCTTTGGTTGCCATCCTGTCACACACCTTAAATATGTCTCAAAACATCTATTCACAACTTCAGTTTGTCCATCAGACTGAGGGTGATACGCACTACTGTACTTCAGCTTTGTACCTGTAATATCCCGCCTAAACGTAACTTTTATCAGTAACAGAGGAATTACGAGTGAGTAGGGACAAAATGGTAATTTTGAGAGGAAGGGGTATTTAAAGGATAAGATTGAATAATTCTTCATTATTCCCATTTCCTTCTCTCACAAAATTAGATTTTCTCTCCCTCTCTCTCTAGGATTTCGGTTTGCATCAGTAGCAGCTGTAATCCATCAGTTCTCCTTCTTTGAATTCTTGAACTGGAAGTAAGCAAGCTTATGGGAAAGATAGAAGCAAAGAAAGCTTAAGGAAAAAGTAAGGAAAGAGTAAGACCAAGCTAGGGTTTGGTAAAAGGAAGCTTATCAAGACCAGCAACTTTATGGTGAGTTCCTTAGAGTAGCTTATCCCTTTTGGGTTATAATTGTGTGAGAATCACATCAGATTTCTAAAGTTATAAGGAAAAGGAAGGTTTTTCCCCTTTTTGATACATATGCTTGATCCCTGCTTAATCCTGGTTCACAATATGTTTTTATAGTTCAAATGAGTCCCTGACATGTTTTCAAAGATCACTGGACAGTTGGGTACCAAGGTTTTCAAAATTGAAATACGTTTTTCAGAAAATTCTATGTTCTGCTACAGTCGCAGAGCGACCAAGAGTTTGCTCTGCGAAGTAGCAGAGTTTTGCTACTGTCTACCATCGCCTAGCCATCGCCCAGACTTTGCTTTGCGAAGTGATCAGAAGCTGAGTTCGCATAGCAAAGTTTTGGACGCTCTGCGAAGCTTCAGACTCTGACTTCAGAAGCTGACTTCAGAGTCTAAAGGTTCAGATGCAGGGATCGCAGAGCGACGCTCAGGGTCGCAAAGCGAACCTGCCCAGAATGACATTTTTATTATAAACAACTGTACTTTGCCAATGATCTTTGATATGCTTTAGGGTAGTGATAAGTAAGAACAAGAGTTGTATAGATGGGTTTACAAGCCCTAAGCACGACACATGATAACGATGTGTCTAGATCCTGTGATAGGATAGCAAGTTGAATGTACTCAATTAAGTGTACGAAGTACAAGGAACGTTTCAACATTTAAGCTTCAGATAAGCCTAAGGGGTTCAGTTTCCCAACATGATTAAGTGGCTTATGAGAACGATAAGCTTAGAACCTTATATTATAGGTTAAGTATCACATGATTAATTATGTGATGAATGCATCAGATATGCATAGGTTCAGAATGATGTATCAGATATACACATGAATTAAGTTAAGTATTATGTTAAGATTATACGTGTTCAGCAGACTCCGGATTATGCCGGATGGGATTTCTCTGAAAGGGCTATCCACACGTAAGTGTTATAAGATTATGTTTAACGTGTCCAGCAGGCTCCGGATTATGCCGGATGAGACTTCTCCGAGAGGGTTGTTCACACGTAAGTTTTCAAGTTATATTTATGTAAAGAATATGTTAATTTAAAGTAAGTCGTGACTTTATGACTCCCTGCTAGTAGTGGAGTTAAGGTACCCCGTTAGTAGTGGTTAGGCGTTCTTCGGATGTAAGTCCTACACGGCAAAGGATAAGTTAAGTCGTGATTCTCAGGCTCCTCGTTAGTAGTGGAGTCGAGGTTCCCCGTTAGTAGTGGACAGACATTGTTTCTATGTAAGTCCTGCACGACGATAAGAGGAGTCCGATGATTATTCTCAGATAGGAATTTTCACCGGTTATCAGGGGAATGTGCTCCGGGGTTACTCCATTCTGGGGCATTCCGTACAATGAACCAAGATAAGTAATTGTATGTTCAACCATAACTTACTAACTTTATGTTGAGCAAGATGTATATGTATTTATTACATAACTTTATGATATGTACTGTTCAGATAACAGGAAGTGATCATAGGATATCCCCAGATCACTAAGTATGAGATCATGAATATGATAAGTATGATAGAGATTGATGGCGATCGTAGGAATCTCCGAGATTGCCAAGAGTTAGTGCATGGCGACCCTAGGTGTCCCCGAGGTTGCCAACAGTAGGTTGGGTAGAGCTCACTGAGACATTATGTCTCATCCCATTCCTTCTGATGCAGGTTCACAGGTAGCACGACGCAAGGGTAAGTTGAAAGCTTTGGACTGATCATGCTGGTTTCTAGTTATTTGTATATTCAGAAGATGTAATTTGATGTCTATGTACACCAAAGATGTTTGTATATGCAGTGGATGTATTGATACTTATGAGTTGTATTATTATGAGATGATTTTTCTGTATTGTAAATTAATGCATCCAGTACGAATTTTAATACTCGTATAAGATCCTAGGCAATCTTTATATGGGTGTTACAATTTGGTATCAGAGCCTGGTTGATTCAGATCGTGCCTTGGGTCATTAAAATACAAACCAAGTATGTGGACCTCTTGGATCCAGGACATTATTCTAAATGTTATATCTGGTTGAAATTGATCACTTTGACTTGTATATGACAGTTAGGATAATATGTCTGGGAGAAGCAGAGGACCAGGAAGGCCTAGATCAAATCAGGCTAATGAGGAAGCAGGAGGAGACCCTAACATGAATTTCTTGGCTCAGATGATGCAACATCAGCAAGCGTTGCAACAACAATATCAGGAGCAACATGCTCAGACCGCATTACAGCATCAGCAGATGATGCTTATGATGCAACAACAAGCCCAACAACAGGCCCAATCTCAGCATCAATGGATGGAAATGATGCACCAGGGGCAAGGAGCATATCAGCAGCCTCCACCACCTCCAGTGGTCGGTAATCCGGTTTTCCGAGAATTTAATAGAAATCACCCTCTTGAGTTCATTGGAGAAGGTGATCCCCAGGAAGCCAAGAGATGGCTGAAACAGATGGAGAAGATTTTCCAGACGACTGAGTGCTCGGAAGCTGATAAGGTGGTGTATGCCACAAACCAGTTTAGAAGCGCAGCAGAAGACTGGTGGGAATCTACCCAGCGCAGAATGTTGGCTAATGATGTAGAAGTAAATTGGGTAAATTTCAAGGAGGTGATGTTGGAGAAATATTTACCTTTATCCTACAGGGTAAAGAAAGAACAGGAATTCGTAGAACTGAAACAGGGCAACATGTCGGTTACGGAGTTTACCAAGAAATTTGAAAAGTTGTCCTACTTTTCCATTCACAATGAGTATGCCGGGAACGAGAATTGGAAAATGAATCAATACAAGCGAGGCTTAAGAGGCGAAATCGATACTGCAGTGAGTCTCCAAAGAAATACAAGTTACGATGAACTGGTGCATGACAGCTTAGTTACTGAAGCGGGTTTCGCCAAGACCGCCAGAGAGAAAGCTGCAGCATTTGAGAAAAAAGAAGGATAAATTTCAGAATAAGTACCAGGATAAGCTGAAGCCGAAAGGCTCCCCTCAGAGAGGCAAACAATCCGGTTCACCTACAACTTTTTCTACCTGCAAGACATGTGGAAGATCTCACCTAGGAGAGTACTTGAAGGGAGTCGGGGTATGTTACAGATGCAAGCAACCAGGGCATTTGATCTCTCATTGCTCAGAGAGGAGAGGTAAAGATGTAACAGAAAGTACTACCACTAGCAAAGGTAGGGTGTACTCCCTTGATGACGGAAGGGCTCTGGCTAATGAAGATTTAATTGCTGGTATGTGCTATCTTAGTCAGAATCCAGTTAAAGTTCTTTTATTTTATGTAAGTGTGTAGAATTCTGCAATTATCTATGTCTCCATTGATTCCTCCTATGACGGTATCTACCGCTACGGAAGGCGGAATCGTAGCAAGTTATGTATGTGAGAATTGTCCAAGTCACAAGTGAAGCAACGAGCCGTGAGATGGTTCTTCTATGGTAACTACAAGGTTATTAATGAGTAAGATTGGTCGAGAGAATTTATATGGTAATAGTGGTATATTACTCCTATTCCAAGACAAATTGTTTAAAATCAGAGTTGCGCAGCGGAGAAGTAATTCAAGGATGAGTTAATGAACAATTCTAAGCTGAAGCTTAGGGAACAAGGATGCTGGTAAAGTCCTTGTCAATTGAACCACCCAATAGCAGTGAGCAGTGACGACTAGAACTTATCATAAGTTCTAACAAGGAATTTTAAAGAGTTAAGTTGAGGAATGGAAATCGAAGCAGTTTAAGATTATGTGATAAGGAATAAGAAGGATATGTTTCTAGTAAAATAAGTCTAGAGCAAAGGAAGTTACCGCTAATACGGTAATTTAACTATTTTAGCTCAGTAACTTCAAGAGGACTTGAAGAGGGTAAGTTAAGCCCAAGAGAGTTATGCACAAGGCAACATCAATAAAGGTTTCACTTGCAAGATGATATTTTTTTTAATTTGAAGCATTGATCAGAAACGACAATGCAGTGGCGTGAGTTTAATCCACATTGTACCCACGTTATGTCAACATGTCACATGTACCAGGTTATGTTTAGTACTATGTATACTTATCAGGCAGTGTTCATACTACTCAGATAGTAGTGTAACAGATTTTCAGTTATGTGACATGTATTAGTAACTGTGGTACGCGGTCAGGAATGTTTAAGTAGAAAGGTTTTGATCAGAACAGGTTTGTGGATATCAAACATATCTTAGCTGAAGAGTTCGAAAATTCTTGAACTTAATGTTCACTATGTAGAGGAAGAAGAACTTTCTATGCAAATCATAAGTCACTCGTAGTCTACAGTAAAAGGCTACGCAAGTCCAGGCTATAAATAAAGGGCTAAGAGGTTGAGTGTGCTATTTTGGTAGCAGTCAGAGTATAGTTTTCTTTTTGAAAACAAGGATTTTGAACTCGATGTTCAGAAATGAGAAATAAGTTTTTAATACCGACAAATGTAACCATGAATTGTGTTATGGGATAATGTTTACTCGAAGTTAATCATGAGTTAAGAGTAAGAAGAAGGACTTTAGTCGATGTGGTATTGTCTCACAGATATTTTGATTAAGAATGATGTCCCGTTAGTCGGACAAAGATGATGCGACGTACTGTGTGGCCGTTGGTAGTGTACACGTACTCGAACATGTATGTAATATTTGTACTATGAATTGTATCATGTGACGTCGTAGACCAATTGAAGCGGAGCACAAGTAATCTATAAGGATTCCGCGAACTCTTGAGAATTCCATAATGGAGATAATGTTAAGAATGCATTGCAATTAATTGTAATGCAATAGACTTTTCGAAGAGTTAGAATACTTGAGGAAGATAAAATTGCCCCGATGTTGTCAGGGTAAGACCAGGTGGTCAATGAAGGAAACTTACGAGTTCAGTATGAGTATCCCATGCTTTATAACCTTAAGTTGGATTCGCACTAAGTGTGTGAACAAGAGTTATAGTCAAGTGAAATGGGTATTGGTTCAGACAACCATACGTCCTACTATGTAAGAATTGTATAATGTACCTTAAGTCTTTCAGTTAAGGAAGAGTTTGTCAAATATTTTGACTTACAGAGATGGAAACCGTGGCTAGGGAACAGCTTTAACCGGCCAGGTGTAATCGAGGCGCATGGAAAATCTACATGTCAGACCTTGGAGTAGCCATGAAATCCCGATAAGCAAATTGTATTGGAGTTTTGGCTAGTAGAGAAAATGGTAGAAAGGATCTATTCATTTATGATCTCAGGAGAATTCTAAATTTCGAGGACGAAATTTCTTTAAGGGGGGTAGAGTGTAATATCTCGCTTAAACGTAATTTTTATCAGTAACAGAGAAATTACGAGTGAGTAGGGACAAAATGGTAATTTTGATAGGAAGAGGTATTTAAAGGATAAGATTGAATAATTCTTCATTATTCTCATTTCCTTCACCCACAAAATCAGATTTTCTCTCCCTCTCTCTCTAGGACTTCGGTTTGCATCAGCAGCAGCTGTAATCCATCAGTTCTCCTTCTTTGAATTCTTGAACTGGAAGTAAGCAATCTTATGGGAAAGATTGAAGCAAAGAAAGCTTGAGGAAAAAGTAAGGAAATAGTAAGACCAATCTAGGGTTTGGTAAAAGGAAGCTTATCAAGACCAGCAACTTTATGGTGAGTTCCTTAAAGTAGCTTATCCCTTTTGGGTTATAATTGTGTGAGAATCACATCAAATTTCTAAAGTTATAAGGAAAAGGAAAGTTTTTCCCCTTTTTGATACATATGCTTGATCCCTGCTTAATCCTGGTTCACAGTATGTTTTTATAGTTCAAATGAGTCCCTGACATGTTTTCAAAGATCACTGGACAGTTGGGTACCAAGGTTTTCAAAATTGAAATACGTTTTTCAGAAAATTCTATGTTCTGCTACAGTCGTAGAGCGACCAAGAGTTTGCTCTGCGAAGTAGCAGAGTTTTGCTATTGTCTACCATCGCCTAGCCATCGCCCATACTTTGTTTTGCGAAGTGATCAGAAGCTGAGTTCGCAGAGCAAAGTTTTGGACGCTCTGCGAAGCTTCAGACTCTGACTTCAGAAGCTGACTTCAGAGTCTAAAGGTTCAGACGCAGGGATCGCAGAGCGACGCTAAGGGTCGCAAAGCGAACCTGCCCAGAATGGCATTTTTATTATAAACAACTGTACCTTGCCAATGATCTTTGATATGCTTTAGGGTAGTGATATGCAAGAACCTTCAAGGATTAATCTAGGTTAAAGATATGTATCATATCAGAGTGATGGGTATTTTATCCGCAGAAGTTCAAGTAAGAACAAGAGTTGTAAAGATGGGTTTACAAGCCCTAAGCACGACACATGATAACGATGTGTCTAGATCCTGTGATAGGATAGCAAGTTGAATGTACTCAATTAAGTGTACGAAGTACAAGGAACGTTTCAACATTTAAGCTTCAGATAAGCTTAAGGGGTTCAGTTTCCCAACATGATTAAGTGGCTTACGAGAACGATAAGCTTAGAACCTTATATTATAGGTTAAGTATCACATGATTAATTATGTGATGAATGCATCAGATATGCATAGGTTCAGAATGATGTATCAGATATACACATGAATTAAGTTAAGTATTATGTTAAGATTATACGTGTTCAGCAGACTCCGGATTATGCCGGATGAGATTTCTCTGAAAGGGCTATCCACACGTAAGTGTTATAAGATTATGTTTAACGTGTCCAGCAGGCTCCGGATTATGCCGGATGAGACTTCTCCGAGAGGGTTGTTCACACGTAAGTTTTCAAGTTATATTTATGTAAGAATATGTTAATTTAAAGCAAGTCGTGACTCTATGACTCCCCGCTAGTAGTGGAGTTAAGGTACCCCGTTAGTAGTGGTTAGGCGTTCTTCGGATGTAAGTCCTACACGACAAAGGATAAGTTAAGTTATGATTCTCAGGCTCCCCGTTAGTAGTGGACAAACATTGTTTCTATGTAAGTCCTGCACGACGATAAGAGGAGTCCGGTGATTAGTCTCAGATAGGAATTTTCACCGGTTATCAGGGGAATGTGCTCCGGGGTTA
The DNA here is from genome assembly GCA_018208015.1 of Medicago ruthenica. Taxonomy (NCBI): domain Eukaryota; kingdom Viridiplantae; phylum Streptophyta; class Magnoliopsida; order Fabales; family Fabaceae; genus Medicago; species Medicago ruthenica. The sequence goes on along the minus strand of CM031373.1, from coordinate 79,417,030 downwards.
CTCCACTCAGGGGCATTCCGTAAAATGAACCAAGATAAGTAATTGTATGTTCAACCCTAACTTACTAACTTTATGTTGAGCAAGATGTATATGTATTTATTACATAACTTTATGATATGTACTGTTCAGATAACAGGAAGTGATCATAGGATATCCCCAGATCACTAAGTATGAGATCATGAATATGATAAGTATATGATAGAGACTGATGGCGATCGTAGGAATCCCCGAGATTGCCAAGAGTTAGTGCATGGCGACCCTAGGTGTCCCCGAGGTTGCCAACAGTAGGTTGGGTAGAGCTCACTGAGACATTATGTCTCATCCCATTCCTTCTGATGCAGGTTCACAGGTAGCACGACGCAAGGGTAAGGAGAAAGCTTTGGACTGATCGTGCTGGTTTCTAGTTATTTGTATATTCAGAAGATGTAATTTGATGTCTATGTACACCAAAGATGTTTGTATATGCAGTGGATGTATTGATACTTATGAGTTGTATTATTATGAGATGATTTTTCTGTATTGTAAATTAATGCATCTAGTACGAAATTTTAATACTCGTATAAGATCCTAGGCAATCTTTATATGGGTGTTACAGTACCTGCCTGCTTGAATAACTCTATCTTATACTATTGAACTAGGAAATCCGTGCAATCTAACAATCTCTCTGACAAAGAGGTCAGCTATATCCTTAGTTGTATAGGGATGACTGACAGGTAAAAAATGAGCATACTTGGATAATCTATCCACCACCACCATAATAGTGTCAATACCTTGAGCCTTGGGTAATCCTCCTATGAAATCCATGGAAAAATTTGAGTAGGCACGGGTAAAGGTTGAATCAAACCTCCAGGGCTGAGAGTTTGATATTTATTTCGTTGACATACTTCACACGCTTCCACATAATTCTTGATACTTTTTCTCATACCTTCCCAATACACCACACTAGAGATTTTTTTGTAGGTTCTAAGGTAACCAGAATGGCCCCCACTGGCTGTATCATGAAACTCATGCAAAATCCAAGCTATCCTATGTGATTTTTTAGGTAGCATAATTCTTCCTTCATGGCACAGTTTTCCACCCTTCAATTGGTACCCTAGTTGACTCATAAGATCAACAATTAAAGCTTGTACAATGCTCTTCAGTTTCTCATCCCCATTGACCTCTTCATTTAACCCTTCCCATGCTTCACACTGCACCATTGTGATAGTAGTATATAGCATCTGCCTTGACAGTGCATCAGCTGCACTATTTTCCTTCCCAGGTTTATACTTAACTTCAAAATCATATCCCATCAACTTTGCTAGCCACTTCTGTTGATCTCCTCCCAACACCTTCTGCTCAGTCAAAAATTTCAAGCTTTTCTGGTCAGTGTGTACTTGAAAATGCTTACCTAACAAAAAAGGTATCCATTTTTGTATGGTCGTCACAATCGCCATTAATTCCCTTTCATATACTGACTTCCCTTGAGCTCTTTCTGACAAGGTTTGACTCATGTAAGCCATTGGTCTTCCTTCCTGCATCAGTACATCTCCAACACCTTTTCCTGAAGCATCAGTCTCTACTACAAATTCCTTGTTGAAATCAGGCATGATAAGAACAGGTATAGTTGTCATAGCACTTTTCAGTGCTTCAAATGCTTGTTGAGCTTCTGCACCCCAATTAAAACTGTCCTTTTTTAACAACTGAGTCAAAGGCCATGCTATTTTGCTATAATTCTTAACAAACTTTCTGTAATACCCGGTTAATCCTAAAAAACCCCTTAAACTCTTTAGGTCCTTAGGATAAGGCCATTTCAACATATCCTCTATTTTCTTTGGATCAACAGATACTCCTTTCCCTGAGATGATGTGGCCCAAATACTCAATTTCAACTTGGCCAAAGGAACATTTATTCTGGTTAGCAAACAATTTATGACTTCTCAAAACTTGTAATATCTCCTTCAAATGTTTCACATGATCTTCCTTACTTGTATTGTATATCAAGATATCATCAAAAAATACCAATGCACATTTTCTCAAGTATGGCATCAACACTTCATTCATTAAGGCTTGAAAGGTTGAAGGTGCGTTAGTTAAGCCAAAAGGCATGACCAAGTATTCATAGTGGCCATCATGAGTTCTGAAAGCAGTGTTTGATATGCATTGTCTTTCATTCTTATCTGGTGATACCCATACTTCAGATCTAACTTAGAAAAAATAACAGCACCACTAAGTTCGTCTAGCAATTCATCTATGACTGGTATAGGGAATTTGTTAGGGACAATTACCTTGTTCAAAGCCCTGTAATCAATGCAAAATCTCCATCCACCATCTTTCTTTTTCACTAGCAAAACTGGACTAGAGAAAGGACTTGTACTATGTCTGATAACGCCCACTTGCAGCATTTCCTTCACAATCTTTTCTATCTCATTCTTTTGATAATAAGGGTACCTGTAGGGTCTTAAATTTGGAATGTTGGCATCTGATTTTAGCACTATAGCATGATCATGATCCCTTTGAGGTGGCAGGCCCTTGGACATATTAAATACATCAGCAAATTCTTCCACAATACCTTGCCATTCTTCTGAATTAACTCCTTCTCCCTTATCCTCCTGCAATGTTTGAACATAAAAACCAACACCTACTAGTGCTATTGCCTTCAACATAGCTTTCCAGGTAGCTTGACTGGTACTTAGAGCTGAGTCATCTTTAATGCAATATTTCATTCCATTTGTCTCCCATTGCAAGCATAATTTTCGAAAATTGGCTACTATGTTGCCCAAACTAGCTAACCAATCCATTCCTAGCACCATTTTTGTACCCCCTAAATCCATTAGAAAAAAAATGTTGATGAAATTGTACCCCTTGAATTTGAAATTCCAAGTTCTCACACACCCCTTGATTCTTCACTCTCTAACCATTCCCCACTTCAATGATATAAGTAGGTGTATCTACTAACTTCAGTTCCAGCTCTTCTACTAATCTCGAAGCTATAAAATTGCTTGTAACTCCAGAATCAATTAAGGTAAGCACCCTTCTGTCTCCTATTTCCACCCAAACTCTGAAGGATTTATTAGAAGTAAATCCTTCCTTGCTTTGTAAGGACAATTGCAAGGTTTTTAACTCTTCTCTTTTCACTTCTGCAACAACCTCCTCTTCGTCACTACTACCTTCACACAATCTCAAATTCATGTGTTTGAACTTGCAAATGTGCTCTCTATTCCACTTGTCCCCACATTTAAAGCATAATCCCTTCTTACTTTTCTCCTCTAACTCTGAAGGGTTCAACTTTTTTCCCTTGTACTTCTCATTATTCACCGTTGCCCCTTTCTCACCCTCCCTCCTAACACTACTGAAATCCCCTGGATATCTGAATCTAGAGGTACCACCTCTATCCTTCCAAGCAGTTCCTCTTCTCATCATCACTTCATTCTTCTCTTCAATGAGTAGGGCACGATCCATTAGCTCAGCTAGATCGTGGCTCTCATAAAGCTTCAACTCAGCTTGAATTTCCTCCTTCAATCCATTCAGAAAAATAGAATCTAGCATTACTCTTTCTTCTCTACGTAGGGGTGCTACCAACATTTCAAATTTGTCTCTATATTCCATCACCGTACTCCTCTGTCTGAGGCTCAACAGTGGTCCCAAAGGATTATGTAACAATCTTGGTTGAAACCTTCTTATGACTGTCATCTTAAACTCCTCCCAGGTTCTCAATGGTGTTTGTTCTTCCCATCATTGAAACCAGTTCAAAGCCTTCTCCTCTAACGCCAACACCATTGTGTCCACCTTGTCCTGCACACGTATTTCATTCAAACGAAAATAGTGTTCAACCAGTACCAACCACCCATACGCATCATCTCCCTTGAAAACCGGAATTTCTAATCTCCTACTTCCCGCAAATCCCAATCGGTTCCCACCATCACGTCGTCGTGGTCGTTCTCTTGATCCCAACGACGTTGTGCTGTTATCACTCCAATCGTCCTCTTCATCGTTGTGATTTACTCTCCGTCCTTGTCGCCGGTGACGACGAACAGGTTGCTCTTGGATGAGCTGGCGAATCTGCTCCACTGTGACCTGAGGTCGTGCTTGCTGTTCCAATGCCAATTGACAAATCTGCTCCACCGTTGCTTCAACGTTGCTCACCCTCTGTTCAATTGCGTCAACTCTGTTCTCCATGATGTTTCTCTCGTAATTACCATCCACTAACGAGATCGTAACCAAGGCTCTAGATACCAAATTGATAGAATTCAATTTAATATTAAAACTGAATTAGTAAATGAAACGGTAAAATTATGATGAAAATAGAAGATCTTATTTTTGAATAATCCAGTTAGAGTTCAAATGGGATCTAACTGTTGATTACAATGGATGAACAATGAAAATTGCAAGTGTAGAAAAATAAAGATAGCCTAGGTCATTCGAGACACCTAGAATCTCCCAGTGTAGTGAGACTACGTACTAAATTCCTGTTCTCCCATACTGAACTTTCCTTCTCTATATATCCATCAGATCCACAGCCTCTCTCCTATGCCACCTGTCCACTAATCACACACCTCCCCCATTAAATCAGTTATGAGATTTTGATTCTCTACATTATTGTTTTGATCCTCTGCATTATTGTTTTGATTCTCTACATTACTGTTTTGACTTTCTACATTATTGTTCCCTTGTTTTCTTTTATAGACTCTCTCAAAACTATCATTAACTTTCATGTGTTCATTAATCTGGTTCAAATTTTATGAATTACACTTATGATATTCCTAGGTGACCCTATTATAAATCATCTACCCATAAGAAGCTTCTTTATTCTTGTTCACTAATTTGGGTATGGTTATCATTTTTAGGCATCTTTTACGATGTTATGGTACAAAAAAACATCGCGCTATCATCTGTTTTAGCCTTATGTTTCAGTTCCATTATCCATTTCTATCCTTTGGCTAGTCTTAGGTACTTCTCTCTACATCTTGCACACTCATTCTTCCAGTATTCCCAACCCTCTACTGTCTGCCTAAACTCCTTGGGCCCTGTTTGGATAAATAGTTTATTTCTAGCTTATAGCACAAGCGCTTAACATGAAAAGTGCTAATGTATAAGCTATTTCTATAGCAAAAAATAAAATAAAGTTAAATTATTTTCGTATAAGTTGTTATTCATAAGCTATCCTGGAGAACTTGCGAAAATAAGTTGAAAAGAGCTTATGAACAATGTCAGTTTTTTTCATAAGTTCTCCCAAACAATCTCATAAAATTTATGTCAGTAAATAAGCTCAAATAAGTCAATCCAAATAGACCAAAACTTAACAAACACTAATTTATGTCGTTATCATACACTTGTAAGCCAAGAAGAAAACTCGGATATATGTAACATCAAGACAAATAGAATTGCCAAATACAGGGTTAAAAGTAAGACTACAAGAACTGTCAATCATCAAATGCTTAAATTTGAACCCATAAATACGACCACTCTAGCAGTACACATGCTAATTTATTATTCCAAGAAATGATTTTCATTAATAAACTGCTCAGTACTCACAAATTTCATTGTATTCTAATAGGGAGTGACTATTACACGTATATATGTCGATATAACTAGGCAAGTTATTTATAATTGATAATCTAGTATATGCAACATCATTTGCAGTTTACACTATAAAGAAAATAAGTTCATCGGTGCATATAGTTCATATACGAAGAAAAAAAACACATCATGGTTGAATAGAATCAACACTAACCCATTTCCAATAATGTTTCTTAACAGAAACAGCCTGGTGAGCAACTTCTTTGAGCGTACTCATCCAGATCAGAAGAGCAAAAATCACCCTCCGGCAAACCCTCAACCGTAGCATAAAAAGTGTGGAAAACTGGTAAACCAGGATAAGTCTCCGAATTCCGCTCTTCCACCCTCATTTCATACGAATTGCGATCAATCGTACCTCCCTTTTCGCATCGATCACGGATCTTCGTTTGATTTCATCTTCTCCGTTAAGGGCCGACTCCGCTCCGTCACGTTACCGTTGGATAATTCGTGGTGCGATTCCAAGAGGAACTTTCCGTCTTTTCCGGTAATTTGAACCATAACGACTTGAACGGTTGGAATCGTTAAGAGGCAGAGATTGTGAACGTTCTTGGTTCCAGGCTTAACGCCCCACGTGGCGAAGGAGTCTGAGGGTAAACGAGGTTTGAGCCATTCGGAGAGACATTGTGGAGATGCGAAATTGTTGAGGCGGTTCGATGGTGCTGTGTGGGACATGGCGGGAATTCGGTGGTTGTTGTGGTGCCGTGAGATCTTTTGAGGAGGTGAATGGAACCAGACTGGGAACGCTGTTGGTACTTATTTTGCAGTTATAGATGATTAAGTACTTATGGGGAGATATTGAATTAAGAATTTAAGAGATTTTAAAAGACTTTTTTATTATAAAAAAGTCTTGTGGTATTTAATCAAGACTCTTTGCAACTTGAAAAAAGTCTTTTGGTATTCAATCAAGACTCTTCATCACTTAAAAAAAGTCTTTTGGTATTCAATCAAGACTCTTCATCACTTAAAAAAAGTCTTGTGGTATTCAATCAAGACTCTTCATCACTTAAAAAAAGTCTTGTGGTATTCAAAATCATTCATATTTTGAAGGATTGTTTAATAAATTGGATTTTGATGGATTTTGTGGGATTTTCTAGTGAAATTTTAGCATGAAAAAGTCTTTCATGAAAACATGAGATTTCTTAAGATTGTTTTTTCTTTTAAGATTTTACTATCTCTCTCACTCTCTCTTCCCTCATCTCTCTCTCTCTCCCCTCCCTTCTCCCTTCTCTCTCACACTTTCTCTCTTCCTCTCTCTCTTTTCCCTCCTCTCTCTCCTCCCTTCTCTCTCTCACACACACTCTCTCTTCCTCTCCCTCCTTTCTTTTCCCCCTCTCTCTTTATCTCTCTTGCCTCTCTATATCTCTCTCATAAAAAAATAAAGTAAAATAAATAAAGGAGTCCCTATTGAGAATATTGTGAAAGAGAGTTTTTTTTCAACGAGTTTTTAAAAATTCATAAAATCTATTGAAATCTTTTGAAATTCATTAAATCATTTGAAATCCTTTAAAATCTTTTGAGTTAAATCCATTGAAATCCAAATTGTAAATCTCGATAGTCTTTTAAAATCATCAAAGTCATTAAAATCCTACAAAATCTTTTAAAATCCTAAAGACTTTTTTAAACAAAAATTGTCCTTTAAAATCCCAATCCAATACAAGGGTTTATGAATAAGTTACTATTTTACAACACGATCAAATAAGTTGTTTTTGTTGAGAATATAGTTAGTAAATAAGTCATAATGTTGGTTCACTTGTATAATTTTTTTTTTTCATTTGTAACATTGTTTACTATCATCAATACAATTGATATTAAGTTTCTCTCTTATTTTTTATAGACGTGTTTCTTAACATGATATCAAAGCAGTTATGACATTCTCCATGAACAAGTAGATAAGGTTGCAATCACTTTTTTTTTTCTTGCTATTCACTTTTCTATTTATTTATCTTGTTTCCTTTTTGCATTTTTGTCTCCCTTTTCATATTTTCTTATTTTCACATCTCATATATGAATTTCTCCTCCAAATCTTCGGCTGTTCATTTCGATTGCAATCTCTATAGTGCTCAATATCGTCTTAAGTTCAATTTGGTCTCATCAAATTATAGGGTTTAAATTCAATTTCAGTTTCTTGATTCGACAATTGGTCCAAGTAAGAAATTGACGTTGAATCTTCAGTTTGCAATTAGTTCCACTATTTTTCACTTATTACACTTGATTTGGTCAAATTTTCACTTATTCACATATTACAATTAATCCCTCTTCTTGGTCAAATTTCTTGTTTGAGATTGTTGTTACAATTTTTTTACATGGTTATGATCTCAATTTCAGTTTTATATCTCATTCCTTGTTTCAATATGATTTTGTGTTCTCCAAACTTCAAGATCGATTTCTTCTCAGTAATTTGTTTCTTCGATGTGTCTAGAGCAAATCGTCGTTGTAACTGAGAATCTTACCTGCTATTTGATTGATTCTAATTGGAAATTTCAAGATCACTGAGAGTTTTGGTTTTGCTCGAGAGATTTATGTAGTCGGTCTCGATGACGTTTTTGCAATCTCCTTTGTTGGATGTGGTAAACAACGGTTATCACGACTAGTTCCCTTCTTGTGTTGTAAGGTTTGGCGCATAATTTTTTTTAGAGATTCATATATCGCTGAAGGTTTGGCTGTTTTTTTTTTTTTAAGTTTGATGGTGTGTTTCGGTTCTTGAGGTTTTGCTTGAGTTTTCAATTGAAATTGTGTTTGAAAGAAGAATGGTTTGCAATTAACTGAGGCACGCTCTCATGAAACTGTTGCTTGCGAGATTGTTGTTTATTTGCCAATGGTATAACTCGTTGGTTTAGGGTGCTCAATAATTGAGTACTGGTTTAGGCAATAATGCAGGTACTCTGCCCTATACCAAAACCTTAGCAGGAAGAGTTGAAGAGTTAAATATTCCAGAACAATACCTATAAGTAACCTATTAGGCTTTTATCCATCCTTGAAGTCGAGGAAACAAAGAATAGCGGTCATTCTTTAAATATGCAAGCATTCTTCAATATATATTTCTATAAAGGAAACATTATTCTTTAGTAATACAAGGGGAGGTGGTAAAAGCAAAGTATTTAAGAACTTCCTAACCAATACCAGGATGTCTGCAAAAAAAGGAACGAATGAGTACGTAAGGCGTTTATGAATATGCTTATAAGTTGGCTTAAACGCACTTTTCATCCCCTAACTTTCAAAACGTAGTGACTTTGACCCCTTTTAAAAAAAATAGCTAAAGTCTCCCCTTATGTTTAGCCCATTTTGCAAAAGACCAATTTTAACCAGGTCAATCTCATGTGTCAGGCCACATAACTTAAAAAGTTGTCAGCCGTGGATATTTTGAATTAAAACAAAAAAGGAAATTCCACGCGTGTAATTAGAGAATAAAAAAAATGAAAAATGGAAGGAAAATATGGAGAGGCACGTGAGGTATCTTCTTCTTCCCTTCTTTCTTCATCAATCTCCTCCCTCCTTCATCCTCTTAACCCAACAATTGATCAAACCCAACTTCAAATTCTCTTATCATAAATTAATTAATAAAACAAAGATTTTGAAAATACAATTAGGATGATATTTTTTAAAAGGGGATGATAAACCCACCAGGATGATAAACATATACTCTGTTTTTATTCCAAATTTTCAATAATGGTATCTCAAATTTGCAGAAACATAATAGATCTGAAAAAACGCAACATTGGTGAAAAAATCTTAGATTTGCAGAAACATAATGGATCTGAGATTTTTGTGTTTGAAATTAGAAGAGTATCTGAGAATGGATCGGATTTGTGAATGAAATGAAATTAGATTTCGTTTCTAGAGCCTACGTTGCTTGCTGCTTCGCCGTAGTGGTTATTGTCTTCGTGAGACACTGTAGCTATGATGGAGGCTTCATGTGTTTTAACTCAGTGCCTACCTTGGATACAAGTGAAAGATACTCCAACTTCTTCAAATCCTCTTCTGGAATTTTGACGGCAGCCATTGAACAAAGCAGAAACAAGAAGAAATTTGATGGATGTATTGGGGATTGAGAAAAGCCCTAAATGTTTGTTTGGCAGCAAATGATGATGGAGGCTTTTTGTGTTGCAAGAGCACTCTAAATTGATGAATTCAAATTTTTGGTTGCTTAATGGCATGTTTGATTTTAGAGAAAAAAGTAGAGAAGAAGGGAACATTGGAAAGAGGATGAATTTCATGTGTTGCTGGGTTTCTAGTTGTGTTTGATGAAAAGGGGTTGAAGTTCTTCTGGGTTGCTGGGTTTCTTTTTGAATTATTTTATTTGAATAATTATGTTGCATTTTTTTTATTTAAAAAATTACATACGTGGCATCTGAATCAGCTAAGTGAGATACCACATATGCGTTTGAAATGCCTGGCAGGACCTGCTGTTGTTCGTAAAACAGAGTAAAACGCGAAACAGCAGTGATAAAAAACAGAGTACGAAGAAATCACAACAGTTCAGAAGCAGAAACACTAACAGGCAGAAATAAAAAGTGCACAGATGATTTGTTAACCCAGTTCGGTGCAACGTCACCTACATCTGGAGGCTACCAAGCCAGGAAGGAAATCCACTAAATAGTATCAATTCGAAGACCTATGACAACAGCCCCTGTTTCACAGCCTTCTCACTTAATCACTACACGTATAGATTTCTACCTAGGAACTCCTAGATATAAGACACCTTTACTTCCCTCAGTCAATCACTGCCCCAGTGATTATCAGACTCTAAACAAACAAAGATGAAGACACTCTTCAAAACATAAACGTCACTTTTGCTCAAATAAGTGATTACAAATCAATAAAAACAACCAACTCTAAACAATTGAGTGGTGTACAGAAAACAGAGCACACAACTCACAGACTCAACACCTAAGAACACTCTATTAAAACTGGCTTTTGTTGAGTTTATTTTCTTCAATGACAGCGTCCTCTATTTATAGCTTCAGCAACATCATTCTTGAACCAAATCCTTCAAAGATATATTCCCAGAGTTCTTTAGAAGTAAATAGAAGCAGTTTATTTTCCAGAAATATATTTTCCAAAGATTTCTTTGAAAATATATTCTCAAATAATTGAATCCAATCTTCAGATTATATCTTGCGAAATTAATCTTTCTTCTAGAAACATCAGCTTGGAGAATTCTTCAATCAAATCTTCAAAATTCTTAGAAGCACATAGAAGCTTTTATTTTTCAGAAATATATTTTCCAAAGATTTATTTGAAAATATATTCACAAATAAAAGAAACAAATCTTCAACAAATATATTCATGCGAATTAATCTTCCTTCTAGAAACAAATGCAGCAAGGAGAATTCTTCAATTAAATCTTCAAAAAGATCACATGAGAAAATAACCAGAACGCAGAAAACCAGCTTCTGAAGGTGAGCAACTTCTTTGAGCGTACTCATCCAGATCAGAAGAGCAAAAATCACCCTCCGGCAAACCCTCAACCGTAGCATAAAAAGTGTGGAAAACTGGTAAACCAGGATAAGTCTCCGAATTCCGCTCTTCCACCCTCATTTCATACGAATTGCGATCAATCGTACCTCCCTTTTCGCATCGATCACGGATCTTCGTTTGATTTCATCTTCTCCGTTAAGGGCCGACTCCGCTCCGTCACGTTACCGTTGGATAATTCGTGGTGCGATTCCAAGAGGAACTTTCCGTCTTTTCCGGTAATTTGAACCATAACGACTTGAACGGTTGGAATCGTTAAGAGGCAGAGATTGTGAACGTTCTTGGTTCCAGGCTTAACGCCCCACGTGGCGAAGGAGTCTGAGGGTAAACGAGGTTTGAGCCATTCGGAGAGACATTGTGGAGATGCGAAATTGTTGAGGCGGTTCGATGGTGCTGTGTGGGACATGGCGGGAATTCAGTGGTTGTTGTGGTGCCGTGAGATCTTTTGAGGAGGTGAATGGAACCAGACTGGGAACGCTGTTGGTACTTATTTTGCAGTTATAGATGATTAAGTACTTATGGGGAGATATTGAATTAAGATTTTAAGAGATTTTAAAAGACTTTTTTATTATAAAAAAGTCTTGTGGTATTTAATCAAGACTCTTTGCAACTTGAAAAAAGTCTTTTGGTATTCAATCAAGACTCTTCATCACTTAAAAAAAGTCTTTTGGTATTCAATCAAGACTCTTCATCACTTAAAAAAAGTCTTGTGGTATTCAATCAAGACTCTTCATCACTTAAAAAAAGTCTTGTGGTATTCAAAATCATTCATATTTTGAAGGATTGTTTAATAAATTGGATTTTGATGGATTTTGTGGGATTTTCTAGTGAAATTTTAGCATGAAAAAGTCTTTCATGAAAACATGAGATTTCTTAAGATTGTTTTTTCTTTTAAGATTTTACTATCTCTCTCACTCTCTCTTCCCTCATCTCTCTCTCTCTCTCTCCCCTCCCTTCTCCCTTCTCTCTCACACTTTCTCTCTTCCTCTCTCTCTTTTCCCTCCTCTCTCTCCTCCCTTCTCTCTCTCACACACACTCTCTCTTCCTCTCCCTCCTTTCTTTTCCCCCTCTCTCTTTATCTCTCTTGCCTCTCTATATCTCTCTCATAAAAAAATAAAGTAAAATAAATAAAGGAGTCCCTATTGAGAATATTGTGAAAGAGAGTTTTTTTTCAACGAGTTTTTAAAAATTCATAAAATCTATTGAAATCTTTTGAAATTCATTAAATCATTTGAAATCCTTTAAAATATTTTGAGTTAAATCCATTGAAATCCAAATTGTAAATCTCGATAGTCTTTTAAAATCATCAAAGTCATTAAAATCCTACAAAATCTTTTAAAATCCTAAAGACTTTTTTAAACAAAAATTGTCCTTTAAAATCCCAATCCAATACATCCTCCTTATATTCAATTCAAGGGTTTATGAATAAGTTACTATTTTACAACACGATCAAATAAGTTGTTTTTGTTGAGAATATAGTTAGTAAATAAGTCATAATGTTGGTTCACTTGTATAATTTTTTTTTTTCATTTGTAACATTGTTTACTATCATCAATACAATTGATATTAAGTTTCTCTCTTATTTTTTATAGACGTGTTTCTTAACATGATATCAAAGCAGTTATGACATTCTCCATGAACAAGTAGATAAGGTTGCAATCACTTTTTTTTTTCTTGCTATTCACTTTTCTATTTATTTATCTTGTTTCCTTTTTGCATTTTTGTCTCCCTTTTCATATTTTCTTATTTTCACATCTCATATATGAATTTCTCCTCCAAATCTTCGGCTGTTCATTTCGATTGCAATCTCTATAGTGCTCAATATCGTCTTAAGTTCAATTTGGTCTCATCAAATTATAGGGTTTAAATTCAATTTCAGTTTCTTGATTCGACAATTGGTCCAAGTAAGAAATTGACGTTGAATCTTCAGTTTGCAATTAGTTCCACTATTTTTCACTTATTACACTTGATTTGGTCAAATTTTCACTTATTCACATATTACAATTAATCCCTCTTCTTGGTCAAATTTCTTGTTTGAGATTGTTGTTACAATTTTTTTACATGGTTATGATCTCAATTTCAGTTTTATATCTCATTCCTTGTTTCAATATGATTTTGTGTTCTCCAAACTTCAAGATCGATTTCTTCTCAGTAATTTGTTTCTTCGATGTGTCTAGAGCAAATCGTCGTTGTAACTGAGAATCTTACCTGCTATTTGATTGATTCTAATTGGAAATTTCAAGATCACTGAGAGTTTTGGTTTTGCTCGAGAGATTTATGTAGTCGGTCTCGATGACGTTTTTGCAATCTCCTTTGTTGGATGTGGTAAACAACGGTTATCACGACTAGTTCCCTTCTTGTGTTGTAAGGTTTGGCGCATAATTTTTTTTAGAGATTCATATATCGCTGAAGGTTTGGCTGTTTTTTTTTTTTAAAGTTTGATGGTGTGTTTCGGTTCTTGAGGTTTTGCTTGAGTTTTCAATTGAAATTGTGTTTGAAAGAAGAATGGTTTGCAATTAACTGAGGCACGCTCTCATGAAACTGTTGCTTGCGAGATTGTTGTTTATTTGCCAATGGTATAACTCGTTGGTTTAGGGTGCTCAATAATTGAGTACTGGTTTAGGCAATAATGCAGGTACTCTGCCCTATACCAAAACCTTAGCAGGAAGAGTTGAAGAGTTAAATATTCCAGAACAATACCTATAAGTAACCTATTAGGCTTTTATCCATCCTTGAAGTCGAGGAAACAAAGAATAGCGGTCATTCTTTAAATATGCAAGCATTCTTCAATATATATTTCTATAAAGGAAACATTATTCTTTAGTAATACAAGGGGAGGTGGTAAAAGCAAAGTATTTAAGAACTTCCTAACCAATACCAGGATGTCTGCAAAAAAAGGAACGAATGAGTACGTAAGGCGTTTATGAATATGCTTATAAGTTGGCTTAAACGCACTTTTCATCCCCTAACTTTCAAAACGTAGTGACTTTGACCCCTTTTAAAAAAAATAGCTAAAGTCTCCCCTTATGTTTAGCCCATTTTGCAAAAGACCAATTTTAACCAGGTCAATCTCATGTGTCAGGCCACATAACTTAAAAAGTTGTCAGCCGTGGATATTTTGAATTAAAACAAAAAAGGAAATTCCACGCGTGTAATTAGAGAATAAAAAAAATGAAAAATGGAAGGAAAATATGGAGAGGCACGTGAGGTATCTTCTTCTTCCCTTCTTTCTTCATCAATCTCCTCCCTCCTTCATCCTCTTAACCCAACAATTGATCAAACCCAACTTCAAATTCTCTTATCATAAATTAATTAATAAAACAAAGATTTTGAAAATACAATTAGGATGATATTTTTTAAAAGGGGATGATAAACCCACCAGGATGATAAACATATACTCTGTTTTTATTCCAAATTTTCAATAATGGTATCTCAAATTTGCAGAAACATAATAGATCTGAAAAAACGCAACATTGGTGAAAAAATCTTAGATTTGCAGAAACATAATGGATCTGAGATTTTTGTGTTTGAAATTAGAAGAGTATCTGAGAATGGATCGGATTTGTGAATGAAATGAAATTAGATTTCGTTTCTAGAGCCTACGTTGCTTGCTGCTTCGCCGTAGTGGTTATTGTCTTCGTGAGACACTGTAGCTATGATGGAGGCTTCATGTGTTTTAACTCAGTGCCTACCTTGGATACAAGTGAAAGATACTCCAACTTCTTCAAATCCTCTTCTGGAATTTTGACGGCAGCCATTGAACAAAGCAGAAACAAGAAGAAATTTGATGGATGTATTGGGGATTGAGAAAAGCCCTAAATGTTTGTTTGGCAGCAAATGATGATGGAGGCTTTTTGTGTTGCAAGAGCACTCTAAATTGATGAATTCAAATTTTTGGTTGCTTAATGGCATGTTTGATTTTAGAGAAAAAAGTAGAGAAGAAGGGAACATTGGAAAGAGGATGAATTTCATGTGTTGCTGGGTTTCTAGTTGTGTTTGATGAAAAGGGGTTGAAGTTCTTCTGGGTTGCTGGGTTTCTTTTTGAATTATTTTATTTGAATAATTATGTTGCATTTTTTTTATTTAAAAAATTACATATGTGGCATCTGAATCAGCTAAGTGAGATACCACATATGCGTTTGAAATGCCTGGCAGGACCTGCTGTTGTTCGTAAAACAGAGTAAAACGCGAAACAGCAGTGATAAAAAACAGAGTACGAAGAAATCACAACAGTTCAGAAGCAGAAACACTAACAGGCAGAAATAAAAAGTGCACAGATGATTTGTTAACCCAGTTCGGTGCAACGTCACCTACATCTGGAGGCTACCAAGCCAGGAAGGAAATCCACTAAATAGTATCAATTCGAAGACCTATGACAACAGCCCCTGTTTCACAGCCTTCTCACTTAATCACTACACGTATAGATTTCTACCTAGGAACTCCTAGATATAAGACACCTTTACTTCCCTCAGTCAATCACTGCCCCAGTGATTATCAGACTCTAAACAAACAAAGATGAAGACACTCTTCAAAACATAAACGTCACTTTTGCTCAAATAAGTGATTACAAATCAATAAAAACAACCAACTCTAAACAATTGAGTGGTGTACAGAAAACAGAGCACACAACTCACAGACTCAACACCTAAGAACACTCTATTAAAACTGGCTTTTGTTGAGTTTATTTTCTTCAATGACAGCGTCCTCTATTTATAGCTTCAGCAACATCATTCTTGAACCAAATCCTTCAAAGATATATTCCCAGAGTTCTTTAGAAGTAAATAGAAGCAGTTTATTTTCCAGAAATATATTTTCCAAAGATTTCTTTGAAAATATATTCTCAAATAATTGAATCCAATCTTCAGATTATATCTTGCGAAATTAATCTTTCTTCTAGAAACATCAGCTTGGAGAATTCTTCAATCAAATCTTCAAAATTCTTAGAAGCACATAGAAGCTTTTATTTTTCAGAAATATATTTTCCAAAGATTTATTTGAAAATATATTCACAAATAAAAGAAACAAATCTTCAACAAATATATTCATGCGAATTAATCTTCCTTCTAGAAACAAATGCAGCAAGGAGAATTCTTCAATTAAATCTTCAAAAAGATCACATGAGAAAATAACCAGAACGCAGAAAACCAGCTTCTGAAGGTGAGCAACTTCTTTGAGCGTACTCATCCAGATCAGAAGAGCAAAAATCACCCTCCGGCAAACCCTCAACCGTAGCATAAAAAGTGTGGAAAACTGGTAAACCAGGATAAGTCTCCGAATTCCGCTCTTCCACCCTCATTTCATACGAATTGCGATCAATCGTACCTCCCTTTTCGCATCGATCACGGATCTTCGTTTGATTTCATCTTCTCCGTTAAGGGCCGACTCCGCTCCGTCACGTTACCGTTGGATAATTCGTGGTGCGATTCCAAGAGGAACTTTCTGTCTTTTCCGGTAATTTGAACCATAACGACTTGAACGGTTGGAATCGTTAAGAGGCAGAGATTGTGAACGTTCTTGGTTCCAGGCTTAACGCCCCACGTGGCGAAGGAGTCTGAGGGTAAACGAGGTTTGAGCCATTCGGAGAGACATTGTGGAGATGCGAAATTGTTGAGGCGGTTCGATGGTGCTGTGTGGGACATGGCGGGAATTCAGTGGTTGTTGTGGTGCCGTGAGATCTTTTGAGGAGGTGAATGGAACCAGACTGGGAACGCTGTTGGTACTTATTTTGCAGTTATAGATGATTAAGTTCAATTCAAGGGTTTATGAATAAGTTACTATTTTACAACACGATCAAATAAGTTGTTTTTGTTGAGAATATAGTTAGTAAATAAGTCATAATGTTGGTTCACTTGTATAATTTTTTTTTTTCATTTGTAACATTGTTTACTATCATCAATACAATTGATATTAAGTTTCTCTCTTATTTTTTATAGACGTGTTTCTTAACATGATATCAAAGCAGTTATGACATTCTCCATGAACAAGTAGATAAGGTTGCAATCACTTTTTTTTTTCTTGCTATTCACTTTTCTATTTATTTATCTTGTTTCCTTTTTGCATTTTTGTCTCCCTTTTCATATTTTCTTATTTTCACATCTCATATATGAATTTCTCCTCCAAATCTTCGGCTGTTCATTTCGATTGCAATCTCTATAGTGCTCAATATCGTCTTAAGTTCAATTTGGTCTCATCAAATTATAGGGTTTAAATTCAATTTCAGTTTCTTGATTCGACAATTGGTCCAAGTAAGAAATTGACGTTGAATCTTCAGTTTGCAATTAGTTCCACTATTTTTCACTTATTACACTTGATTTGGTCAAATTTTCACTTATTCACATATTACAATTAATCCCTCTTCTTGGTCAAATTTCTTGTTTGAGATTGTTGTTACAATTTTTTTACATGGTTATGATCTCAATTTCAGTTTTATATCTCATTCCTTGTTTCAATATGATTTTGTGTTCTCCAAACTTCAAGATCGATTTCTTCTCAGTAATTTGTTTCTTCGATGTGTCTAGAGCAAATCGTCGTTGTAACTGAGAATCTTACCTGCTATTTGATTGATTCTAATTGGAAATTTCAAGATCACTGAGAGTTTTGGTTTTGCTCGAGAGATTTATGTAGTCGGTCTCGATGACGTTTTTGCAATCTCCTTTGTTGGATGTGGTAAACAACGGTTATCACGACTAGTTCCCTTCTTGTGTTGTAAGGTTTGGCGCATAATTTTTTTTAGAGATTCATATATCGCTGAAGGTTTGGCTGTTTTTTTTTTTTTAAAGTTTGATGGTGTGTTTCGGTTCTTGAGGTTTTGCTTGAGTTTTCAATTGAAATTGTGTTTGAAAGAAGAATGGTTTGCAATTAACTGAGGCACGCTCTCATGAAACTGTTGCTTGCGAGATTGTTGTTTATTTGCCAATGGTATAACTCGTTGGTTTAGGGTGCTCAATAATTGAGTACTGGTTTAGGCAATAATGCAGGTACTCTGCCCTATACCAAAACCTTAGCAGGAAGAGTTGAAGAGTTAAATATTCCAGAACAATACCTATAAGTAACCTATTAGGCTTTTATCCATCCTTGAAGTCGAGGAAACAAAGAATAGCGGTCATTCTTTAAATATGCAAGCATTCTTCAATATATATTTCTATAAAGGAAACATTATTCTTTAGTAATACAAGGGGAGGTGGTAAAAGCAAAGTATTTAAGAACTTCCTAACCAATACCAGGATGTCTGCAAAAAAAGGAACGAATGAGTACGTAAGGCGTTTATGAATATGCTTATAAGTTGGCTTAAACGCACTTTTCATCCCCTAACTTTCAAAACGTAGTGACTTTGACCCCTTTTAAAAAAAATAGCTAAAGTCTCACCTTATGTTTAGCCCATTTTGCAAAAGACCAATTTTAACCAGGTCAATCTCATGTGTCAGGCCACATAACTTAAAAAGTTGTCAGCCGTGGATATTTTGAATTAAAACAAAAAAGGAAATTCCACGCGTGTAATTAGAGAATAAAAAAAATGAAAAATGGAAGGAAAATATGGAGAGGCACGTGAGGTATCTTCTTCTTCCCTTCTTTCTTCATCAATCTCCTCCCTCCTTCATCCTCTTAACCCAACAATTGATCAAACCCAACTTCAAATTCTCTTATCATAAATTAATTAATAAAACAAAGATTTTGAAAATACAATTAGGATGATATTTTTTAAAAGGGGATGATAAACCCACCAGGATGATAAACATATACTCTGTTTTTATTCCAAATTTTCAATAATGGTATCTCAAATTTGCAGAAACATAATAGATCTGAAAAAACGCAACATTGGTGAAAAAATCTTAGATTTGCAGAAACATAATGGATCTGAGATTTTTGTGTTTGAAATTAGAAGAGTATCTGAGAATGGATCGGATTTGTGAATGAAATGAAATTAGATTTCGTTTCTAGAGCCTACGTTGCTTGCTGCTTCGCCGTAGTGGTTATTGTCTTCGTGAGACACTGTAGCTATGATGGAGGCTTCATGTGTTTTAACTCAGTGCCTACCTTGGATACAAGTGAAAGATACTCCAACTTCTTCAAATCCTCTTCTGGAATTTTGACGGCAGCCATTGAACAAAGCAGAAACAAGAAGAAATTTGATGGATGTATTGGGGATTGAGAAAAGCCCTAAATGTTTGTTTGGCAGCAAATGATGATGGAGGCTTTTTGTGTTGCAAGAGCACTCTAAATTGATGAATTCAAATTTTTGGTTGCTTAATGGCATGTTTGATTTTAGAGAAAAAAGTAGAGAAGAAGGGAACATTGGAAAGAGGATGAATTTCATGTGTTGCTGGGTTTCTAGTTGTGTTTGATGAAAAGGGGTTGAAGTTCTTCTGGGTTGCTGGGTTTCTTTTTGAATTATTTTATTTGAATAATTATGTTGCATTTTTTTTATTTAAAAAATTACATACGTGGCATCTGAATCAGCTAAGTGAGATACCACATATGCGTTTGAAATGCCTGGCAGGACCTGCTGTTGTTCGTAAAACAGAGTAAAACGCGAAACAGCAGTGATAAAAAACAGAGTACGAAGAAATCACAACAGTTCAGAAGCAGAAACACTAACAGGCAGAAATAAAAAGTGCACAGATGATTTGTTAACCCAGTTCGGTGCAACGTCACCTACATCTGGAGGCTACCAAGCCAGGAAGGAAATCCACTAAATAGTATCAATTCGAAGACCTATGACAACAGCCCCTGTTTCACAGCCTTCTCACTTAATCACTACACGTATAGATTTCTACCTAGGAACTCCTAGATATAAGACACCTTTACTTCCCTCAGTCAATCACTGCCCCAGTGATTATCAGACTCTAAACAAACAAAGATGAAGACACTCTTCAAAACATAAACGTCACTTTTGCTCAAAAGCTTTAAGTGATTACAAATCAATAAAAACAACCAACTCTAAACAATTGAGTGGTGTACAGAAAACAGAGCACACAACTCACAGACTCAACACCTAAGAACACTCTATTAAAACTGGCTTTTGTTGAGTTTATTTTCTTCAATGACAGCGTCCTCTATTTATAGCTTCAGCAACATCATTCTTGAACCAAATCCTTCAAAGATATATTCCCATAGTTCTTTAGAAGCAAATAGAAGCAGTTTATTTTCCAGAAATATATTTTCCAAAGATTTCTTTGAAAATATATTCTCAAATAATTGAATCCAATCTTCAGATTATATCTTGCGAAATTAATCTTTCTTCTAGAAACATCAGCTTGGAGAATTCTTCAATCAAATCTTCAAAATTCTTAGAAGCACATAGAAGCTTTTATTTTTCAGAAATATATTTTCCAAAGATTTATTTGAAAATATATTCACAAATAAAAGAAACAAATCTTCAACAAATATATTCATGCGAATTAATCTTCCTTCTAGAAACAAATGCAGCAAGGAGAATTCTTCAATTAAATCTTCAAAAAGATCACATGAGAAAATAACCAGAACGCAGAAAACCAGCTTCTGAAGGTGAGCAACTTCTTTGAGCGTACTCATCCAGATCAGAAGAGCAAAAATCACCCTCCGGCAAACCCTCAACCGTAGCATAAAAAGTGTGGAAAACTGGTAAACCAGGATAAGTCTCTGAATTCCGCTCTTCCACCCTCATTTCATACGAATTGTGATCAATCGTACCTCCCTTTTCGCATCGATCACGGATCTTCGTTTGATTTCATCTTCTCCGTTAAGGGCCGACTCCGCTCCGTCACGTTACCGTTGGATAATTCGTGGTGCGATTCCAAGAGGAACTTTCCGTCTTTTCCGGTAATTTGAACCATAACGACTTGAACGGTTGGAATCGTTAAGAGGCAGAGATTGTGAACGTTCTTGGTTCCAGGCTTAACGCCCCACGTGGCGAAGGAGTCTGAGGGTAAACGAGGTTTGAGCCATTCGGAGAGACATTGTGGAGATGCGAAATTGTTGAGGCGGTTCGATGGTGCTGTGTGGGACATGGCGGGAATTCAGTGGTTGTTGTGGTGCCGTGAGATCTGTTGAGGAGGTGAATGGAACCAGACTGGGAACGCTGTTGGTACTTATTTTGCAGTTATAGATGATTAAGTTATATTCAATTCAAGGGTTTATGAATAAGTTACTATTTTACAACACGATCAAATAAGTTGTTTTTGTTGAGAATATAGTTAGTAAATAAGTCATAATGTTGGTTCACTTGTATAATTTTTTTTTTCATTTGTAACATTGTTTACTATCATCAATACAATTGATATTAAGTTTCTCTCTTATTTTTTATAGACGTGTTTCTTAACATGATATCAAAGCAGTTATGACATTCTCCATGAACAAGTAGATAAGGTTGCAATCACTTTTTTTTTTCTTGCTATTCACTTTTCTATTTATTTATCTTGTTTCCTTTTTGCATTTTTGTCTCCCTTTTCATATTTTCTTATTTTCACATCTCATATATGAATTTCTCCTCCAAATCTTCGGCTGTTCATTTCGATTGCAATCTCTATAGTGCTCAATATCGTCTTAAGTTCAATTTGGTCTCATCAAATTATAGGGTTTAAATTCAATTTCAGTTTCTTGATTCGACAATTGGTCCAAGTAAGAAATTGACGTTGAATCTTCAGTTTGCAATTAGTTCCACTATTTTTCACTTATTACACTTGATTTGGTCAAATTTTCACTTATTCACATATTACAATTAATCCCTCTTCTTGGTCAAATTTCTTGTTTGAGATTGTTGTTACAATTTTTTTACATGGTTATGATCTCAATTTCAGTTTTATATCTCATTCCTTGTTTCAATATGATTTTGTGTTCTCCAAACTTCAAGATCGATTTCTTCTCAGTAATTTGTTTCTTCGATGTGTCTAGAGCAAATCGTCGTTGTAACTGAGAATCTTACCTGCTATTTGATTGATTCTAATTGGAAATTTCAAGATCACTGAGAGTTTTGGTTTTGCTCGAGAGATTTATGTAGTCGGTCTCGATGACGTTTTTGCAATCTCCTTTGTTGGATGTGGTAAACAACGGTTATCACGACTAGTTCCCTTCTTGTGTTGTAAGGTTTGGCGCATAATTTTTTTTAGAGATTCATATATCGCTGAAGGTTTGGCTGTTTTTTTTTTTTAAAGTTTGATGGTGTGTTTCGGTTCTTGAGGTTTTGCTTGAGTTTTCAATTGAAATTGTGTTTGAAAGAAGAATGGTTTGCAATTAACTGAGGCACGCTCTCATGAAACTGTTGCTTGCGAGATTGTTGTTTATTTGCCAATGGTATAACTCGTTGGTTTAGGGTGCTCAATAATTGAGTACTGGTTTAGGCAATAATGCAGGTACTCTGCCCTATACCAAAACCTTAGCAGGAAGAGTTGAAGAGTTAAATATTCCAGAACAATACCTATAAGTAACCTATTAGGCTTTTATCCATCCTTGAAGTCGAGGAAACAAAGAATAGCGGTCATTCTTTAAATATGCAAGCATTCTTCAATATATATTTCTATAAAGGAAACATTATTCTTTAGTAATACAAGGGGAGGTGGTAAAAGCAAAGTATTTAAGAACTTCCTAACCAATACCAGGATGTCTGCAAAAAAAGGAACGAATGAGTACGTAAGGCGTTTATGAATATGCTTATAAGTTGGCTTAAACGCACTTTTCATCCCCTAACTTTCAAAACGTAGTGACTTTGACCCCTTTTAAAAAAAATAGCTAAAGTCTCCCCTTATGTTTAGCCCATTTTGCAAAAGACCAATTTTAACCAGGTCAATCTCATGTGTCAGGCCACATAACTTAAAAAGTTGTCAGCCGTGGATATTTTGAATTAAAACAAAAAAGGAAATTCCACGCGTGTAATTAGAGAATAAAAAAAATGAAAAATGGAAGGAAAATATGGAGAGGCACGTGAGGTATCTTCTTCTTCCCTTCTTTCTTCATCAATCTCCTCCCTCCTTCATCCTCTTAACCCAACAATTGATCAAACCCAACTTCAAATTCTCTTATCATAAATTAATTAATAAAACAAAGATTTTGAAAATACAATTAGGATGATATTTTTTAAAAGGGGATGATAAACCCACCAGGATGATAAACATATACTCTGTTTTTATTCCAAATTTTCAATAATGGTATCTCAAATTTGCAGAAACATAATAGATCTGAAAAAACGCAACATTGGTGAAAAAATCTTAGATTTGCAGAAACATAATGGATCTGAGATTTTTGTGTTTGAAATTAGAAGAGTATCTGAGAATGGATCGGATTTGTGAATGAAATGAAATTAGATTTCGTTTCTAGAGCCTACGTTGCTTGCTGCTTCGCCGTAGTGGTTATTGTCTTCGTGAGACACTGTAGCTATGATGGAGGCTTCATGTGTTTTAACTCAGTGCCTACCTTGGATACAAGTGAAAGATACTCCAACTTCTTCAAATCCTCTTCTGGAATTTTGACGGCAGCCATTGAACAAAGCAGAAACAAGAAGAAATTTGATGGATGTATTGGGGATTGAGAAAAGCCCTAAATGTTTGTTTGGCAGCAAATGATGATGGAGGCTTTTTGTGTTGCAAGAGCACTCTAAATTGATGAATTCAAATTTTTGGTTGCTTAATGGCATGTTTGATTTTAGAGAAAAAAGTAGAGAAGAAGGGAACATTGGAAAGAGGATGAATTTCATGTGTTGCTGGGTTTCTAGTTGTGTTTGATGAAAAGGGGTTGAAGTTCTTCTGGGTTGCTGGGTTTCTTTTTGAATTATTTTATTTGAATAATTATGTTGCATTTTTTTTATTTAAAAAATTACATATGTGGCATCTGAATCAGCTAAGTGAGATACCACATATGCGTTTGAAATGCCTGGCAGGACCTGCTGTTGTTCGTAAAACAGAGTAAAACGCGAAACAACAGTGATAAAAAACAGAGTACGAAGAAATCACAACAGTTCAGAAGCAGAAACACTAACAGGCAGAAATAAAAAGTGCACAGATGATTTGTTAACCCAGTTCGGTGCAACGTCACCTACATCTGGAGGCTACCAAGCCAGGAAGGTGTGCGCACCTCGTTTTTTTCCTCGGGAAAAAGACGCGCAAATCCTCCGAGGTCGTCCTCGAACGCTCGGAGGTGCCTTTGTGGAGCCGCCACCAAAGTTTTTGTGTAAAGGGAACGTTGATAAACCCTTAAGTTTTTTTTTTATTGTAAAGGGAAACGATAATAAAACCCTTTTGACGATGAGGATAAGGATTAGGTCATCGCAACCATTGTCGGGTTCGGGAGTCGGTTACGCGAGGGGAAGGTATTAGCATCCCTTACGTCCGTTGTACTCAACGGGAACCTTCTATTTGGTTAAAGCTTGAATTGTTTTTTAATACTTTGCGTGCATGTTCATTTATGTTAAAAATATAATAAAGGGGGGGAAAGAAATAAAAACAAACGAAGAAAAAGTTTTTATTATTATTGTGCTTGACAAGATGTCGATCTTGCTCCTACGTATCTCCCGGTAGTCGGAGAATTCAAAGCATACGTAGTTCTTTGGTAGAAAAACGTATGTGTGTTGGTTGATTTTAATTGGACGATGTTTTAACCGAATTCTTGCGATTAAACGTAGCTTGTATGCTCGCACTTGGAGACTTATTAAGCGTTCGTTCGCGAATCACATTAGAATTGTTAAAAGGTACGTCCGTTAGGGTAGAGGGTTGAATTGGTCACTATGGGACCAAGGGAGGTGCAATGGACTCATATAAGTCAAACATTGACCGAGTGGACTCCGAAGAGTCGGGCGATTGTTCGATTGATCCACTGAGATCAAGAACGGGTACAATGGACTCGGACGAGTCGAACATTGACCGAGTGGACTCTAACGAGTCGAGGGGTTGAGTCTAATGGCCAACGGGGGACCAAAAGGCTTGGATTGACCACAAGGGGCCAAGATTTGGTTTGGTTAGGGTTGTACATATTAAAAAAGGGAATGACGATTGTCCGAGCGACGAGACATACGTCACGCATTCGTACAATCGGGGCGATGGAGAGACATACGTCACACCATCCCTTTTTCATTCATGTTTTTGGATTGAATTCTTTAGAAATCCCAAGGTATGTCAAAACATTTGGTTTGAAAACCCAAAATGGGAAGGTTTAGCAAATTTGCTAGAAAACGCGCAAGTTCGTCTCATTTTGCGAAAATGCGAACGTAAACGGTGTATGTTCATCTTTGAGTTTTGAACATCATGAACAATATTTATTGTTCAAGTTTAGATTGAAAAGCTGAACATAGCTTGTTTGTTCATGTGGTTTTGGAAAGTTTGGGAACATAACTTGCTTTGCAAGTTACCCACAAAATGGTTATACGAACTTGTGATTTTGCCAAAATTATGCAAAAACCTTGTTATGGTTTGAAGAACAGAGGTTTAAAAACTCTTAGGTTCTGAGCTCTGGGGCTAGAACCTCAAAAATTGGTTGGTTTGATACAAAAACTCAGGTTCTGAGTTCTGTCATGGTCGCACTGCGACCATGACTTCGCACTGCGAAGCATGCGAAATTTTGGGTTCAGAAGCTGTTTCTGAACTTTTGTTCAGAAACAACTTCTGAACACACTCAAAACCTTATAGATGGGTGAAAAACTTTGAGTTTTTGGGGTGAAAAAGGTTGGACAAACCAGTTTTGATGTTTTGAAAACCTTGGGATTTCTTTGGAATTCAAAAGGGGTTTTTTAGGACAAAGAGTTTTGAGCCAAAATAGCTATGCAAACACAATTAAAAATGCAAGATAAAGAGCTTAGTAACTTACAGAACTCCTTAGCAAAGCTCCAGCTGCACTTGGTTTGATTTGATTGAAGGCTTGTGCAAGAGGCTTGAGTATTTGTGATGGTTTTGGAACTTTGTAATGCTTTGTGTGGATTGGTTTTTTTTCTGGTTGTTTGTGGAGATTTGTAGGTTGAAATGAGTAGAGTTTCTGCTCTTTGAATGCTGTGTTAACTGTGTTTTTACAAGTGCTTGTAACCTTGGGCATTGCCTTCTATTTATAGGCCAAAACCAAATCTTTGTCATCATTACACAATCCCAAAAATTCAGCTGATTTGTGGCCAAGATCAAGCTGAATCCCTTTGCATTAAATGCTAATGGATAGAGGCAACCCTGCCTTGTACCAAGGGGCAAGATCCAGCTTGATTTCAGCCACAAATTCAACTATTTCTAGAAGGTAATGATAAAGAACAAAGCTGATTTGCAATTGGCTAATGCTTGGGGATCAATCCTTGCAATCTCAATGGTTGGTCAATAAAAACGTGCACTGTAATGTGCAGAGATTGAGGGATGAAAAGGCTAAAATTGGCTGGTGTGAGAGGGTGAAAAGCTGCTGCAAAACAGAGTAGGCACTCATGGCTTTTCAAGTGAGAAATCCAGCTGGTTTGACTGGTTTTTGGGGCAGCAAGCAGGAGGAAAGTCCTCAAGCAGGTGGCTGGCAACCTTGTGGTGGTTAGCAGGTCACCTGGGAGGGACTAGAGCTGCCCAAGGGCAAGCCCACTTGCTTGTCACATGCTAGGTTGGAAGAAAAAGCTTCCAACCTTGGCATTAATGGCAAGTCCTTCAACTCTGGCTTTGCTTGGCCCAATTAGCCATGAATGCTACCTAAAATAATTATGGAAGTGATGTGCAACAAATTCTGGAATTAAATCCAAGAAACCAAAAATCTGCAGAAAAATCGCAGACTTCGCAGTGCGAAGTGAGCTTCGCATTGCGAAGTCCTCAATTTTGAAAAGTTGACTTTTCTGTTGACTTTTGTTGACTTTTGACTTTTTTCCCCTCTTTGATTTTTTTTGATTTTTGTTTTAAAATGCGTAGGACAAAATTAGGGTACTACAGCTGCCCCTACTTAATTGTGTCTTCGCATAGAGTGCGTGAGTGCCGAGGGCATCTCATGAACTCTTTGCGGAGATCAATTAAGTAAAAAGAAAAAGAAGGACCCGAATTTTGTCCTTCGCGAAATGCAAATGCAAAGGTTGGTAGGGGTTGATCGTATCCAGCCGCTAACACTGGAGGTAGATCCACTGGGGAATGAAGGTAATCTTATCTAGGCACTGTCACTAGAGGTCGATTCCTGAGGATAGTGATCTTCTCTAGGCACTGTCACTAGAGGTGGAACATTGATGGAGGTGATCTATTCTAGGCACTGTCACTAGAGGTCGATACCTAAGGATGGTGATTTACTCTAGGCACTGTCACTAGAGGTGGAACATTGAGGTAGGTGATCTTATCTAGGTACTGCTTCTAGATGTCGATACCTAAGGATAGTGATTTACTCTAGGCACTGTCACTAGAGGTGGAACATTGATGGAGGTGATCTACTCTAGGCACTGTCACTAGAGGTCGATACCTAAGCTAGGTGATCTTATTCAGGTACTGCTTCTGAATATCGATTCCTAACGAGCTGTGATCTTATTCAGCCGCTAACACTGAAGGTCGATACACTGGGGGAGGTGATCTACTCTAGGAATTGCTTCTAGAGGTCGATACCTAAGCTAGGTGATCTTATTCAGGTACTGCTTCTGAATATCGATTCCTAACGAGCTGTGATCTTATTCAGCCGCTAACACTGAAGGTCGATACACTGGGGGGAGGCGATCTACTCTAGGTATTGCTTCTAGAGGTCGATACCTAAGCTAGGTGATCTTATTCAGGTACTGCTTCTGAATATCGATTCCTAACGAGCTGTGATCTTATTCAGCCGCTAACACTGAAGGTCGATACACTGGGGGAGGTGATCTACTCTAGGTATTGCTTCTAGAGGTCGATACCTAAGCTAGGTGATCTTATTCAGGTACTGCTTCTGAATATCGATTCCTAACGAGCTGCGGTCTTACCCTAAATAGGTGCCCCTGGTTGAATGTTGATGGATGCTGGTGAATATGTGATACTCACTGGAGAATCCTTGTTGAGGATGCATGCTTTATGAAATGAAATGCATGTGTATGAATGGTTTTAAATATGCATGAATAAAATGATGTTGGTTGGGTGCCGAGCAGAGTCGGTCTTTGTTTGCGGTTGTGTTCATGACAGTTGGGCTCTCTTTTTGTGTTTTGTTTGTTTTTTTTTTTTGGTCGGTTTGGAAGGACGACGTCCTTTGCCTACATACCCGAATGGGATCAAAACCGGTGTAGTTCGAGCCTAAGCCCGAAAATTTGTGTTTTGTTTGTTTTTTGGTTGGTCGGTTTGGAAGGACAAGGTCCTTTGCCTACATACCCAAATGGGATCAAAACCGGTGTAGTTCGAGCCTAAGCCCGAAAATTTGTGTGGGTTTGCCAATAATGATTGGACTTTTGTTTGGGGTTGAGACTCCCTGGGGAGTATCAAGGAGGTTTGGCTTATGGGGGGATAAAGGATCATTTTGGAAGCATGATCGATATCCAGCCTTGTTTGGTGTTTGGATGCTTTTGGGTGTTTACTGGGGAATTTTGCTCCTCTTGACCCTTGGGTTCTTGCGCTCCGTGTGCCGCGAGCTACACACTTGCCTTAGCTAAGGAGCATAAGTCTTTTGGTGCAATATTTTGGTGGGAACTACCGCAATTCTTTCAGAATTCACGAAGATTCAAAATAAAGCAAAGTTTGTTTGTTTTTTTTTTCTTTTGGAAGAAAAATCTTTTGTTTATTTCCCATGTTTTAAAGCATTTTCATCATGAATAAAACAAAATTTTATGCGCTACTGAGAACATAAAATAACAAAAAGGAAATTTATTCAATGCAGATTTGACCTCTTGAATGGGTAAAAATACACAAAGTGAGAAGTGAGATAGAGAAAGACAAGAAAAAGCAAAAAGAAAATGTTGGTTTTGGCACAACACATGCTATTTCCTTATGACTTCGATATTTTCGTTTGTTGGAAGATGCTGACGAGACTGATTCCTCTCCTCTTGAATCTTGTCCGGAGCTTGGATGCTGCAGTCATTGCCTTTCTTCTTTGTTTAACCCCTAACTTTTGCCTGGATCGCTCTTTCGAGTTTTCAATCCACCGGGGTGTATTTCCTTTTTTGATGTCCTTAATTTTTGCCTAGACCGCCTTTTCAGGTTTTCAATCTAGCAGGACGCTCTCTATTGCCTAAACCGCCCTTTCAGGTTTTCGATTTAGCGAGCTTTTTTCTCTCTCTTTTTTTTTCTTTAGGCATAATACCTCTTGACTGCATCGGAGTTTATTGATAGTGGGAACTCCTCTCCATCCATAGTGGTGATGATCAGGGCTCCGCCTGAGAAAGCTTTCTTTACCACGTACGGCCCATCATAGCTGGGAGTCCACTTCCCTCGGGGATCTTTGTGGATAGGTAATATCTTCTTGAGCACTAGGTCTCCTTCTTTGAACTCTCGAGGACGGACCTTCTTGTCGAATGCTCTCTTGAGCCTCCTTTGATAGAGTTGTCCGTGACATATTGCCGTCAGACGCTTCTCCTCTATGAGATTCAGTTGGTCGAACCTTGTTTGGACCCATTCAGCTTCTTCTAGCTTGGTTTCCATCAAGACCCTTAACGAAGGAATTTCCACCTCTACGGGGAGAACAGCTTCCATACCGTATACTAAGGAGAAAGGGGTTGCCCCAGTTGAAGTGCGAATGGCTGTTCTGTAGCCATGTAGCGCAAAGGGAAGCATCTCATGCCAATCCTTATATGTTGTCACCATCTTTTGGATGATCTTCTTTATGTTCTTATTGGCTGCTTCTACCGCACCGTTCATCTTTGGTCGGTAAGGGGAGGAATTATGGTGCTCAATCTTGAAATCTTTGCACAACTCCTTCATTGTCTTGTTGTTTAGGTTTGCCCCATTATCGGTGATGATTTTGTGGGGAGTACCATAACGGCAAATGATTTCCTTCTTGATAAATCGGGCTACCACTTGTTTGGTTACGTTTACATACGAAGCTGCTTCTACCCATTTGGTGAAGTAATCGATGGCAACGAGGATGAAGCGATGTCCATTTGACGCTTTGGGCTCGATCATTCCAATCATATCTATGCCCCACATAGAGAAAGGCCAAGGTGAAGTCATGACATTCAGTGGAGTTGGTGGCACATGCACTTTGTCGGCGTAAATCTGGCACTTGTGACAAGTCTTGGCATAGTGGAAACAATCAGCTTCCATGGTTAACCAATAGTAGCCCGCCCTTAAGATTTTCTTTGCCATTGCATGCCCATTAGCATGGGTTCCAAAAGATCCCTCGTGGATTTCTTTGATGAGCATGTCCGCTTCATGTTTATCCACACATCTGAGTAGGACCATGTCATAATTTCTTTTGTAGAGGGTATTTCCACTGAGGAAGAACTGGGATGCCAACCTTCTGAGGGTCCTCTTGTCGGTGTGCGAGACATTTTCTGGATACTCTTGCTCTTCGAGGTATCGCTTGATGTCGTAGAACCAAGGTTTGTTGTCAAGTTCTTCTTCGACTGATGCGCATACAACTGGTTCGTCTCTACGATCCATCCTTATGATTGGTGTCTCATTGTAAGAATTTACTTGGTACATTGATGATAATGTAGCCAAAGCATCTGCTACCTGATTTTCTTCTCGAGGTATGTGGTGGAAATTGATCTCATCAAAATGCTTGATCAATTCTACAACCCGGGCTTGGTAGGGAATTAAATTGGGATGTCTTGTTTCCCATTCTCCTTTGACTTGATAGATGACCAAGGCTGAGTCACCGTATACTTCAAGGTTTTTGATCCTTAGATCAATTGCTGCTTTGAGGCCTAGGATACATGCTTCATATTCTGCCATGTTATTGGTGCAGTCAAAGCACAACCTTGTTGTGAAGGGCTGGTATCCATTTCTTGGGGAGATTAAAACTGCTCCGATACCGTGTCCCATGGCATTCGAGGCGCCGTCGAAAGCGAGCTTCCATTGAGCTCCTGGTTCTGGTCCCTCATCATCGCTTGTGACTTCTTTGTCATTCAAAGCTACGACATCTTCGTCCGGGAAGTCAAATTGTATGGACTGATAATCCTCCAATGGTTGGTGAGCAAGGTGCTCGGATAAAACACTCCCTTTGATGGCTTTTTGAGCAACATATTGGATGTCATACTCAGACAGCAGCATTTGCCAACGGGCTATCTTCCCTGTGAGGGCAGGTTTTTCGAAGATGTACTTGATGGGATCCATCTTCGATATCAACCAAGTTGTATGGGTCAACATGTATTGCCTTAGACGTCGAGCAGCCCATGCTAAAGCGCAGCAAGTCTTTTCGAGTGAAGTATACCTTGTTTCACAGTCGGTAAACTTCTTGCTTAAGTAGTATATTGCGTGCTCTTTCCTTCCGGTTTCATCTTGTTGTCCTAACACACAACCCATTGATCCTTCAAGTACGGTTAGGTATAAGATGAGGGGTTTACCCGGAACCGGAGGTATTAAGATCGGTGGTTCTTGCAGGTATTGTTTGATCTTGTCAAACGCCTCTTGGCAATCCTCGTTCCAATGAACGGCTTGGTTTTTCCTTAGCAGCTTGAAGATTGGTTCGCAGGTAGCTGTCATGTGTGAAATGAACCTGGCGATGTAGTTCAATCTTCCTAAGAAACCCCGGACTTCTTTCTCGGTATTTGGCGCTGGCATTTCTTGGATGGCCTTTACCTTATCGGGATCCACTTCAATACCTCTTTGGCTGACGATGAAGCCCAATAACTTCCCGGATCTAACGCCAAATGTGCACTTGTTAGGATTTAAGCGCAGCTTGAATTTTCTTAGGCGTTCGAAAAGCTTCTGTAGATGGACTAGATGATCCTCCTCCGTTTGGGATTTGGCAATCATATCGTCGACGTAGACCTCAATTTCCTTATGGATCATGTTGTGGAAAAGAGTCACCATTGCTCTTTGGTATGTTGCCCCGGCATTTGTTAATCCGAAAGGCATTACCTTATAGCAGAATGTTCCCCATGGGGTGATGAATGTAGTTTTCTCCATGTCCTCTGGAGCCATCTTGATTTGGTTATATCCCGAGAAGCCATCCATAAAGGAAAAGACTGAGAATTGGGCGGTGTTGTCCACCAATATGTCGATGTGTGGCAGCGGGAAATCATCCTTTGGGCTTGCTCTATTCAAGTCCCGATAATCCACACACATTCTCACCTTGCCATCTTTCTTCGGAACTGGCACAATGTTGGCAACCCATGTTGGATACTTGGTTACGGCTAAGAAGCCGGCATCGAATTGCTTTTTGACCTCCTCTCTGATCTTGAGAGCCATATCGGGTCGAGTTCTTCTCAATTTTTGCTTCACTGGCGGGCATTCCGGCTTGAGTGGCAGCTTGTGTACAACGATGTTAGGGTCTAAACCCGGCATGTCTTGATACGACCAAGCGAATACGTCCACGTACTCTTGCAGAAGCTTGATCAACTTTCCTTTCACATCCTCGTGCAGGGAGGCTCCTATCTTGACCTCTTTCTTATCCTCTTCGGTCCCCAAGTTGACCTTTTCAACTGATTCTTGGTGAGGTTGTATTACCCTATCCCCTTGATTTGCAAGTCTAGACAATTCTTCAGGCGGTTCATAATCGTCCTCTTCATCATCTTCCGTTTGATTAATCGGGCAATCGAAGTCATAAGGGTTTAAGGTAGTGTTGTTTTTGGAGGGTGGATTTGTAGATCTGCATGAGTATGATTTTTTTTAGGCTTTTTGTAGAAAAAATTTTTTAAAACAAATGCAAAAAAGAAAAAGACTCAAATGAACATAAAAGATTGCTTTTATTCATGATTGTAAATAACTTATAAAAACATGGGGGCCCCACACGACTAATCATTTGCCTTGGGCAGAGCTAAATGATTTTTTTTTTAAAGTAAAACAAACAAACACGGTTTATTACTTGATCCTGGTAATGATCTCGGGAATCGCGATAGCCCTCCAATTATTCAAAGCTTCATCCGAAGCGCAACGGTACACCAATTCAGGCACGTCTTCGTCTACGTCTTCGAGTAGAGCCACTTGATCTTCATGGATAAACCCCGCACTGATGAATGTTTCCGAGATGGGGGAAACCCCTTGCTTTGGAGGCTTTGAGAAAGTTTCGGCCGATGGATGATACCCCAACCCGAAGCGATTTTTCTTCTCCGGTATGTCAACTAACTTGCCCCATCCGGTGGGTCGGTTGTTGGGCGAGGGTGGCTTTCTCGTGCCGACAGAGCTTGCATTAACTCTAGCATCTGATCCATTTTTCCTTTCATTCCATCAACTTCCTCTCTCAAAGCCGCTTGAGTTTGTTCCAAATTGTCCATGATCCTTTGTTTGTTAGCTCGTGTTCCGTACGAGTGTTGAATATCTGGTTCTTGGACCGAGGGCTTTCGGGGTTTTCGGGCTATGATTGCTTTGAACTGTTTTTAGGGAAATGAATGAGTTTTTTTTTTTGAAAAAATGCATGAAGATGCATGTGGATGTATGTATGCTTATGAGTATGCAAAATATGCGTGTTTTTATTTTGCTTTATGGAGTTTAAAGGTGCACGATTAATATTAGCAAATTCGAAATATTAAAGACCGAGAAATTGATTATACTTCAAAATAAATTTGATTAAATAACATTTGTTTACAAAGTGTAACTAATGCTATTACAAATCAAATAGCCGCTCGCTTCTCGGCTTTGCTCATTTCCTCCCTATAGAAATCTATGGTGTCCTTGCAGAACTTCATAAACTTCTGGATCTCCACAGGGATGACAAAGTAGGGCATGACCATCTCGGCCTCCGCTAGCTTCTTTGGAAGTTGGGTGATCACCAAATTTGAGAATGCAACCAATTTAGTGAAATCCTCACTTAATCGGGTGGCGTCTTGCCATACATACTCAATCACTTCCTTGCGCTGGTCTAGCTTGACTCTTGCACTTCTAATCTCATCGTGTAGTTGTGCAATGTGGTCCCCATGAGCTCTTGCAATCTTGTCGAAGTACTCTTCGAATTTCTTGATGTCTTCTTCGAGATGATCGCACTTTAGCCTCCCTTGATGAGAGAGACTCTCATGTCTTTGTCGCTGGACGCGTTCGGCTTGAAGCTGCTCTTTGTAGTCTTTCACTACTTCTTGGAGCTGTTGATTTTTCTCTTGGAATTTCAACCTCCATTTCCGTTGAGCTTCGATGGCTAGTTCGCCAAACTTCTTGAGCTCTTGGTTGGAATGTAAGATTCTTTCCAACTCTTCGTCCTTGGCAACAAGGTTGGCATCCGCACTAACCAAGCCGCCTCCTATCCAATCCCTTTTCCCTTCGGAGGTTCTTAGCCGTTTTTGGCATACTAGGAGAGAATGTGATACTTCATCACGATCTCTCTTCGTCCTAGTAATTTCTCCTAAAGCTTGGAGGTGCTTCAATTCTAAGTCTCCGTTTTTGTTTTGGAGTTCTTGAATTTTAGCCTTGAGGTCCTCCACTTCTTTGTTGGGAATGATTGCAATAAGTTTAGGTGTAGGAGGTTTTGGAGGGTTTGTGACCACGAAGGGTAACTTGATTGCTTTGACCCTCTCCTTCACCCATTGAGTATAAAGGGGTTTGGCGACACAGTTTCTCTTGCCGACCCTTCCCTTGCGTACTTGGCTCCATGCTCCCCGGATTCTCTCTAGCAATGCCGGGTCTTGATCGCCTTCCCTTAAGTAGAAAGCTTCCAACAAAAGGTCGTTAGGTTTATCTTCCATTGAAAAACCTAGTTGTCGGAGAGAGAGGACCGGATTGTAATTAATACATCCCTTAGTACCGATGAGGGGTACGTTAGGGAAGTCCCCGCAGCTGAGGATAATTTCCGGGTCCTCTAAGTTTGGTGAAAACCAATGGATGTTCTTCTCGGCGAGAGTTGTCATCCGTTGCGACCATTTGAGCTTGGCCCGGTTTTCCACAAAGTCTCGGTTCCTTGGCATGTGGGACATCATCCAAATTTGCACCACGGGAGTGCAACAAGTAATTTTGCGTCCCCTTGCTTGTTCATGCCTTGAGTAGAGGGTATGATAAAAATCCGCTAAGATTGTAGGAACTGGATTTTTAGTCATAAACACCCCTAGAGCCGGAAAGTCTACGAAATCATCCATGTTGGGGAATAAGACAATCCCATAGACTAAGAGGGCTAAGATGGCGTTGAAGGCCATTACCTCTTTGTTGGCTAGTAAATCCCGAGCTTTGGCTTCCAAAAACTTTCTTGAAAAGCCCTTAAGGTTCCCTCTAACTTCCAAGTTAGATGCCACTTCTTGGGTGTCGAGGTATAAGGATTCGGCGATGGCTTCAAATGTAGGATCCTTTCCCGGACCGAGATAGAGTTCATGACCTTTCATGCTACAACCCAAAATCTTCTCAAACTCTTCCAAAGTTGGCGCTAGTTGGAAGTCTTGAAATGTGAAGCACCGTAGAGGTGGGTCGAAGAATTGCGCCAAAGTGGTTAAGGCGGTTGAATCTATTCTCACGGGTAAAAGATCAAGGATTAGCCCATAGCTTGCCTCGAAGATGTTCTTGTGGACCGAAGAGAGCCTCTTGCTTAGAGCTAATAAACTTTCCACCCTAGGAGCTTTAATTTTGAAGGCGAGCGTATTCTTGTTCCTGGAATCCATATTTCTCTTTTGCTAATATTTGTTCGTTCTTTTTTTAACTCCTATAAAGCAAAATGATGCGAAAATTACTTTCATGAATGCAAATGTTATGCAAGGGTATGGTTTATGAAGGTTCGGAACTTCCCCCCATCCTCACATGTAGGCTCTAAATTGGGAAATCTCCTAAGAAGAGGTCCTTAGAGTCATAGACCTCACATGGAATTAGGGTTGTCTATGGACATACGTCGACATGACTTCAATTAATTCCACGTGAAAATCTCATCTAAGCGGGGTTGGACATCCCACCTCACGGACATACGTCAACGCGGGCTTCCGCACACAACCTCCTTCTAACTTAGTGTTTTTCTCAAGCTCGGGTAGAGAGCCTCACACGTCCGGCATTAACCCGAACAATGTGGAGTAACATCACTCAAGTAACCCCCACATTTGATATATATAATATGAATATAAAGCAAATAAAGCAAATATAAACATAAAGCATAAATATAACATGCATGAATAAAATAAATAAACATGGCACGCAAAGAAAATAAAACAATTGTCTTTAACCCAAATAGGTTAGGCTTGACTCACTAGTGGGAACAGGGTCCCCAGTGAAGTCGCCAGCTGTGCGCACCTCGTTTTTTTCCTCGGGAAAAAGACGCGCAAATCCTCCGAGGTCGTCCTCGAACGCTCGGAGGTGCCTTTGTGGAGCCGCCACCAAAGTTTTTGTGTAAAGGGAACGTTGATAAACCCTTAAGTTTTTTTTTTTATTGTAAAGGGAAACGATAATAAAACCCTTTTGACGATGAGGATAAGGATTAGGTCATCGCAACCATTGTCGGGTTCAGGAGTCGGTTACGCGAGGGGAAGGTATTAGCATCCCTTACGTCCGTTGTACTCAACGGGAACCTTCTATTTGGTTAAAGCTTGAATTGTTTTTTAATACTTTGCGTGCATGTTCATTTATGTTAAAAATATAATAAAGGGGGGGAAAGAAATAAAAACAAACGAAGAAAAAGTTTTTATTATTATTGTGCTTGACAAGATGTCGATCTTGCTCCTACGTATCTCCCGGTAGTCGGAGAATTCAAAGCATACGTAGTTCTTTGGTAGAAAAACGTATGTGTGTTGGTTGATTTTAATTGGACGATGTTTTAACCGAATTCTTGCGATTAAACGTAGCTTGTATGCTCGCACTTGGAGACTTATTAAGCGTTCGTTCGCGAATCACATTAGAATTGTTAAAAGGTACGTCCGTTAGGGTAGAGGGTTGAATTGGTCACTATGGGACCAAGGGAGGTGCAATGGACTCATATAAGTCAAACATTGACCGAGTGGACTCCGAAGAGTCGGGCGATTGTTCGATTGATCCACTGAGATCAAGAACGGGTACAATGGACTCGGACGAGTCGAACATTGACCGAGTGGACTCTAACGAGTCGAGGGGTTGAGTCTAATGGCCAACGGGGGACCAAAAGGCTTGGATTGACCACAAGGGGCCAAGATTTGGTTTGGTTAGGGTTGTACATATTAAAAAAGGGAATGACGATTGTCCGAGCGACGAGACATACGTCACGCATTCGTACAATCGGGGCGATGGAGAGACATACGTCACACCATCCCTTTTTCATTCATGTTTTTGGATTGAATTCTTTAGAAATCCCAAGGTATGTCAAAACATTTGGTTTGAAAACCCAAAATGGGAAGGTTTAGCAAATTTGCTAGAAAACGCGCAAGTTCGTCTCATTTTGCGAAAATGCGAACGTAAACGGTGTATGTTCATCTTTGAGTTTTGAACATCATGAACAATATTTATTGTTCAAGTTTAGATTGAAAAGCTGAACATAGCTTGTTTGTTCATGTGGTTTTGGAAAGTTTGGGAACATAACTTGCTTTGCAAGTTACCCACAAAATGGTTATACGAACTTGTGATTTTGCCAAAATTATGCAAAAACCTTGTTATGGTTTGAAGAACAGAGGTTTAAAAACTCTTAGGTTCTGAGCTCTGGGGCTAGAACCTCAAAAATTGGTTGGTTTGATACAAAAACTCAGGTTCTGAGTTCTGTCATGGTCGCACTGCGACCATGACTTCGCACTGCGAAGCATGCGAAATTTTGGGTTCAGAAGCTGTTTCTGAACTTTTGTTCAGAAACAACTTCTGAACACACTCAAAACCTTATAGATGGGTGAAAATGTAATATCCCGCTTATATGTAGCGTTTATCTGTGCTAGAATCTTGAGAAACAAGCAAGAAAACCAAATAATTAAGAGTGATGGCAATTTTGTAAATAAGCTTAAGAGGGAGTTTAATTTGAAAATGGGCACAAGATATTTATCATTTGTTTTCATTCTTTCTCCATTCATTCCAATTCAACATTTCTTTTCTCTTCTCCTCCAAGCCACACGCCCAAATCACCTTGTCATCAACCCTCCAAACTTCATTCAAAAACTCTAGTGTGTAAACCTTACAAGGAAAGCTTGGGATAGAAGCTAGAACAAGTGAAAGAAATAAGGAGAAACAAGGAAGTTTTGAGAGAAGAAGATAGTTTGAGGCCAAAGCTTTGGGAACCAAGGATAGTAAGCACCAATAGGAGGTTTAAAGGTGAGCTCCATTAAGTTTTATACCCATTTAGGGGTAAATTTCATGGTTTATGAGGAAAGGTATATACATGATGATTTTGTATAGATTTGTATTATTTAGTTTCCCTAATGTTAATACTTGTTATGCCATGATCATTTATGTTAAAAACCCTTGATTTTGATGTATGTATGCTTGCTGGACTGTGTAGGATCACAAAACTCGTTTTTGAACTTTCTGATACAGCTACAGGGACTGCATCCCCTGGTTTCATCGTGCCACGATGGCTTGCATCGTGCCATGATCATACAGATCAGGCAGCCATCGTGCCACGATGGGTGGCAACGTGCCACGAGAAAACCAGCAATGCACCCCTTTTTAAAATGTGTTTTTCTAGCCAGAAATCATCCGCACAGCGCCAGTATGCCTTTGTATATTTAAAAATGGAAGAATAGATCATGGTATGCCTTGTATTAACATGAGTGTGGGGTTAGAAACTACATTTATCATTGAGGATTAATCTCATTAAGAATCAAGGAATCAAGTAAGGCATTGGGTAGATTTATCCCTAAGATACCAAGTAAGATAGGGACATAGTTCCCACTATAGACAAAGGCTCATGAGAACGATGAGTCGAGAACCTTGATAGGTTAATAAGATTTTACAAGAAAGTTACCTTATTCAAGTCTAGAACCTTTTATAGGTTAAGAGTACAAGAATTAGTAAGATTAAGCCGTGGCCTTCGATGTTCACGCCAGAGGGACACGAATGGTTCACGTAGAGAACAGATTAAGACTATTACCTTTAAGTCGTGACTTTCATTGTTCACGCCAGTGGAACATGGAAGGTTCATGCATAAGATTAAAGAATATTATTGCGTCTTCTGTTGTTCACGCCAGTGGGACACGGGAGGTATACGCATCAGTTAAAATTATTAAGTTGTGTCTTCTGTTGTTCACGCCAGTGGGACGCAGGAGGTTCACGCCAGTGGGACGTGTTATTCCGCAAGGATAACCGCACAACGACAAGAGGAGTCCGGTGTTAGCCTGATATGATAGGAATTTTCACCGGTTATCAGGGGAGTGTGCTTCGGGGTTACTCCACCCGGGGGCATTCCGTAAAATGAACTCAGATAACATTGTTTGTTCAACGCTAACAGCTAACATAAAGATCAGATAATACTATATTACTTTATCAGTCAGAAATATTTATTCAGACAGTTATCAGATGTCAGTTAGTAGTTATCAGACGTGATCCTAGGTTTCCCCTTGATCACCAGATTATCAGAAACAGACAGATAACCCTTTATGGGTAAGAATAAGACTTGGCGATCATAGGTATCCCCGAGTTCGCCGAGGTAGGCACGGCAACCCTAGGTTCCCCGAGGTTGCCAAACAGTAGGTAGGGTAGGAGCTCACTGAGACGTTATGTCTCATCCCTTTCCTTCTGGTGCAGGTTCTTCGCAGGTAGCACGAAGAAAAGGTAAAGAGAAAGCTACGGATTGATCGTGCTGCTCATGTTTACTTATGTTGTATGATATTGTAACATGATGTACATGAATATTATTATGAAGAATATTTAGTAACAGATTATGGATTGTATCAAAGACTTATGTTTTGTATAATTATCAAACAATTTTCTGTATTGTATTTAAATGTATCCAGTATCAGTTTAACACTCCTACTAATATACTAGTTAAAATTAGTATGGGTGTTACAATTGGTATCAGAGCAGGTCGATTCAGACCGTGCCATGGGTCATTAAAGTACAATCCAAGTTTCCGGACCTCTTGGATCCAGGACATTATTCTAGATGTTATGTTCAGTTAAAACTGATCACTTTGACTTGTATATGACAGCTAGGATAAGATGTCTGGGAGAAGAAGAGGCAGACCTCGTACCAATCAAGCTAGTGATGAAAGTGGAGGACCCAGTCTTAATTCATGGGAACAGATGATGCAACAACAGCAGGCCTGGCAGCAGCAATACCAGGAGCAGCAAGCTCAGAATGCATTACAGTATCAGCAAATGATGCTGATGATGCAACAGCAATCTCAGCAACAGGCCCAATCTCAACAACAATGGATGGAGATGATGCAGCAGGGACAAGGTTTCCATCCACAGCCACCACCTCCTCCAGTAATTGGGAACCCCGTGTTCCGGGAGTATAACAGACATCATCCTCCGGAGTTTAACGGAGAAGGTGAACCGCAAGAAGCCAGGAAGTGGATTAAACAGATGGAGAAGATTTTTAGAATGGCAGAATGTTCTGAAGAGGACAAAGTGGTTTATGCCACGAACCAACTCAGAGGCGCAGCAGAAGACTGGTGGGAATCTGCTCAGCGCAGGATGGAAGCCAATGGTGTAGAAGTGAATTGGGAGAACTTCAAAGGAGTAATGTTGGAGAAGTATTTACCTTTGTCTTACAAGGTAAAGAAGGAGCAAGAGTTCTTGGAATTGAAGCAAGGTAGTATGTCGGTTGCTGAGTTTACAAAGAAGTTTGAAGAGTTGTCCTATTATTCCACACACAACGAGTATGCTGAGAATGAAGTGTGGAAGATGAATCAGTATAAGCGAGGTTTAAGAGGCGAGATTGACACTGCAGTGAGTCTCCAAAGAACTGCAAGTTATGATGAACTGGTACATGACAGTCTGGTGGTTGAAGCAGGACTTGCTAAGACCTCTAAAGAAAGATCAGCAGCTTATGAGAAGAAGAAAAGCAGGATGTCAGATAAGTATCACGATAAACTCAAGCCAAAAGGATCTCCACAGAGAGGGAAGCAGACATACTCTCCACAACATAATCCTTTGCGGACTAATCCTACTTGCAAGACATGTGGTAGGATGCATAAAGGAGAGTGTTTGATAGGTGCTGGTATTTGTTATGGATGCAAACAGCCAGGGCATTTCATATCAGAGTGTCCAAACAGACGTGGTAAAGGACCAGCTGAAGGAACAACTACTAGTAGGGGCAGAGTGTACTCCCTTGACGGTGCAAAGGCTGTAGCCAATGAAGATTTAATTGCCGGTATGTGTTATTTGGGTACTAATCCAGTAAAAGTTCTTTTTGATTGCGGCGCTACATGTTCCTTTATTTCATATAAATGTGTGGAGACGCTGCAATTACCTTTGTCTCCGTTGAACCCTCCAATGTTAGTATCTACCGCTACTGAAGGCGGAATTGAGGCAAAGTATGTTTGTGAAAACTGTCCTATCACTGTATCTAGTAAGACCTACTATGTTGATTTAGTTTGTCTCCCGATGGAGCAATTGGATGTGATTCTAGGCATGGATTGGCTTTCTGCTAACCATGTGTATATTGGTTGTTCAGAGAAGAGTATTTATATGCCGACCAGTGATACGGCGGAAGGTGTGGCTCTGTCTGAGTTGATAAACCGCACCCATCAGTTAGTTCAATTCATTTGTGCTCAAGATAAGGGATTCTATGTGATGCTCACTGTGGCTTCAGAATCAGAGTTAAGCCCCAGTGATATTCCGGTAGTGAATGAATACTTAGATGTATTTCCTTCAGAAGTATCTAGTCTGCCTCCAGAGCGTGAGGTAGAGTTTTCAATTGATTTGATTCCAGGAGCGGAGCCAGTATCTGTGGCACCGTACAGAATGTCGCCCACAGAGTTGAAAGAGCTGAAGTCTCAACTCGAAGAGTTAATTCAGAAGCATTTTATTCGACCCAGTGTATCACCTTGGGGTGCTCCGGTCTTGTTGGTCAAGAAGAAAGATGGTAGCATGAGGTTGTGTATTGACTATCGTCAACTTAATAAGGTGACTATCAAGAATAAGTATCCACTCCCCAGGATTGACGACCTACTAGACCAGCTTAAAGGAGCGACAGTATTTTCCAAAATTGATCTTCGGTCGGGTTATCATCAGATTCGTATAAAGTCTTCAGATGTGTCTAAGACGGCGTTTCGAACGCGTTATGGGCACTATGAATTTCTGGTTATGCCATTCGGTGTAACTAATGCCCCAGCAGTATTCATGGATTACATGAACAGAATATTTCAACCTTACCTTGATCAATTTGTAGTGATTTTTATTGATGACATTCTGATCTATTCTAAAGATCCTCAGGAGCATGCTCAACATTTAAGAATTGTATTGGATGTCCTTAGAGACAAGCAGCTGTATGCCAAGTTTAGCAAGTGTGAATTCTGGTTATCCGAGATTAAGTTTTTGGGTCACGTTATTTCTCAAGGAGGAGTAGCTGTTGATCCATCTAAAGTTGAAGCCGTACTCAGTTGGGAAAGACCCAACAATGTAGCTGAAGTCAGGAGTTTTCTCGGCTTAGCAGGTTATTATCGAAGGTTTATCATGAAGTTTTCTCAGATTGCTTTACCCCTCTCACGTCTCACCAGGAAGGACGTACCCTTTATTTGGGACGAAGAATGTGAAAGAAGCTTCAGAGTTTTAAAGAAGAAGTTGACTAAAGCGCCAGTATTGGCAATACCAGATCCTGAAAAGAGGTACACCGTTTTCTGCGATGCATCCTCAAAAGGACTGGGAAGTGTTCTTATGCAAGGGGAAAATGTCATAGCATATGCGTCCAGACAACTCAAGACACATGAAGAGAATTATCCTACCCATGACCTTGAGTTAGCAGCAATAGTTTTCGCATTGAAGATCTGGAGACA
This sequence comes from Medicago ruthenica, assembly GCA_018208015.1. Lineage (NCBI taxonomy): Eukaryota > Viridiplantae > Streptophyta > Magnoliopsida > Fabales > Fabaceae > Medicago > Medicago ruthenica. Next base: position 79,374,272 of record CM031373.1, on the reverse strand, counting down.
TCATTTGTATGGTGCACAATTCGATTTGTTTAGTGACCATAAGAGTTTGAAATATCTGTTTGATCAAAGGGATCTTAATATGAGACAAAGACGATGGATGGAATACTTGAAGGATTTTGATTTTGATCTGAAGTACCATCCAGGAAAAGCTAATGTGGTAGCAGACGCCTTGAGTCGGAAGGCTTTAGTCAAAGCTGAGGTGATGATGCACACGTGTGGACTGTATGAGAAGTTTAGAGACCTTAACCTTCATGTTACTGATTTGGATGGCGGTATTTTGTTGAACAAGTTAGATATTTCATGTGACCTACGATCTAGGATTGCACAAGCGCAAAGCATGGATATGGACCTTCAAAGGAAAGTTAGCCAGCCGGAGTTTTCTTTTGCACCTGATGGAACATTATTGTTTGAGGGAAGAGTTTATGTCCCAAACGATGAAGAATTGAAAAGGTTAATTCTAGAAGAGGCGCATAAGAGCAGTTTCAGCATTCACCCAGGAACCACCAAGATGTATCAAGACTTGAAAAGAGATTATTGGTGGCCTAGCATGAAAAGAGATGTTGCAGAGTTTGTGTCAAGATGCATTGTTTGTCAGCAAGTGAAGATTGAGCACCAAAAGCCTGCAGGGATGTTAGTGCCTTTAGAAATTCCACAATGGAAATGGGAAGATATAACCATGGACTTTGTGAGTGGATTACCTCGAACACAGCGAGGACATGACTCCATATGGGTAATAGTGGACCGGTTAACCAAGTCAGCTCATTTCTTGCCGGTTAAGACTACGTACCGAGCCTCACAGTACGCTGAATTGTTTATTTCTGAGATAGTGAAACTCCATGGTGTACCAGCTAGTATAGTGTCTGATAGAGATCCCATTTTCACATCCCACTTTTGGAAAGCTTTTCAGAAGGCGTTGGGGACAAGATTAAAGATGAGCACGTCCCATCATCCTCAAACGGACGGACAATCAGAAAGGACTATTCAGACGCTAGAAGATATGCTACGTGCATGTATTCTAGAAGATGGGGGAAGTTGGAACAATCATCTACCATTGATTGAATTCTCTTATAACAACAGTTATCATTCTAGCATTGGAATGGCACCATATGAAGCTCTATATGGTAGGAAATGTAGAACCCCGCTTTGTTGGGCTGAGGTTGGAGATAAGAGCATTTTGGGTCCAGAGATCATTCAGGAGACGACTCTAAAGATTAAATCCATTCAAGATAAAATGAGAACGGCACAGAGTCGCCAGAAAAGTTATGCTGATAGGAGACGAAGACCCTTAGAGTTTAATGAAGGAGACCATGTATTTCTTAAAGTTACGCCCAAGTTGGGATTAAGAGGGGCTTTCAGGACCAAGAAGCTTTGTCCAAGATATGTTGGACCGTTTCAGATACTTCGACGTGTTGGTCCGGCAGCTTATCAGTTGGCGCTGCCACCAGCCATGTCAGGGTTACATGATGTCTTTCACGTCTCGCAATTAAGGAAATTCATTCCTGATCCTTTCCAACCAGTGGAGTTAGATAGTATTGATTTGAGATCGGACTTGACCTTTCAACCTGAGCCAGAGCAGATAATCGATCGTGATGTTAAGACTTTGCGGAACAAAGAGATTCCTATAGTTAAGGTTGTATGGAAAGGTTCTCCCGACGGCGAAGCAACGTGGGAGCTAGAGTCAGATATGCAAGCAACCTATCCTCATTTATTTTCAGGTAACTTCTAAATTTCGAGGACGAAATTTCTTTAAGGGGGGTAGATTGTAATATCCCGCTTATATGTAGCGTTTATCTGTGCTAGAATCTTGAGAAACAAGCAAGAAAACCAAATAATTAAGAGTGATGGCAATTTTGTAAATAAGCTTAAGAGGGAGTTTAATTTGAAAATGGGCACAAGATATTTATCATTTGTTTTCATTCTTTCTCCATTCATTCCAATTCAACATTTCTTTTCTCTTCTCCTCCAAGCCACACGCCCAAATCACCTTGTCATCAACCCTCCAAACTTCATTCAAAAACTCTAGTGTGTAAACCTTACAAGGAAAGCTTGGGATAGAAGCTAGAACAAGTGAAAGAAATAAGGAGAAACAAGGAAGTTTTGAGAGAAGAAGATAGTTTGAGGCCAAAGCTTTGGGAACCAAGGATAGTAAGCACCAATAGGAGGTTTAAAGGTGAGCTCCATTAAGTTTTATACCCATTTAGGGGTAAATTTCATGGTTTATGAGGAAAGGTATATACATGATGATTTTGTATAGATTTGTATTATTTAGTTTCCCTAATGTTAATACTTGTTATGCCATGATCATTTATGTTAAAAACCCTTGATTTTGATGTATGTATGCTTGCTGGACTGTGTAGGATCACAAAACTCGTTTTTGAACTTTCTGATACAGCTACAGGGACTGCATCCCCTGGTTTCATCGTGCCACGATGGCTTGCATCGTGCCATGATCATACAGATCAGGCAGCCATCGTGCCACGATGGGTGGCAACGTGCCACGAGAAAACCAGCAATGCACCCCTTTTTAAAATGTGTTTTTCTAGCCAGAAATCATCCGCACAGCGCCAGTATGCCTTTGTATATTTAAAAATGGAAGAATAGATCATGGTATGCCTTGTATTAACATGAGTGTGGGGTTAGAAACTACATTTATCATTGAGGATTAATCTCATTAAGAATCAAGGAATCAAGTAAGGCATTGGGTAGATTTATCCCTAAGATACCAAGTAAGATAGGGACATAGTTCCCACTATAGACAAAGGCTCATGAGAACGATGAGTCGAGAACCTTGATAGGTTAATAAGATTTTACAAGAAAGTTACCTTATTCAAGTCTAGAACCTTTTATAGGTTAAGAGTACAAGAATTAGTAAGATTAAGCCGTGGCCTTCGATGTTCACGCCAGAGGGACACGAATGGTTCACGTAGAGAACAGATTAAGACTATTACCTTTAAGTCGTGACTTTCATTGTTCACGCCAGTGGAACATGGAAGGTTCATGCATAAGATTAAAGAATATTATTGCGTCTTCTGTTGTTCACGCCAGTGGGACACGGGAGGTATACGCATCAGTTAAAATTATTAAGTTGTGTCTTCTGTTGTTCACGCCAGTGGGACGCAGGAGGTTCACGCCAGTGGGACGTGTTATTCCGCAAGGATAACCGCACAACGACAAGAGGAGTCCGGTGTTAGCCTGATATGATAGGAATTTTCACCGGTTATCAGGGGAGTGTGCTTCGGGGTTACTCCACCCGGGGGCATTCCGTAAAATGAACTCAGATAACATTGTTTGTTCAACGCTAACAGCTAACATAAAGATCAGATAATACTATATTACTTTATCAGTCAGAAATATTTATTCAGACAGTTATCAGATGTCAGTTAGTAGTTATCAGACGTGATCCTAGGTTTCCCCTTGATCACCAGATTATCAGAAACAGACAGATAACCCTTTATGGGTAAGAATAAGACTTGGCGATCATAGGTATCCCCGAGTTCGCCGAGGTAGGCACGGCAACCCTAGGTTCCCCGAGGTTGCCAAACAGTAGGTAGGGTAGGAGCTCACTGAGACGTTATGTCTCATCCCTTTCCTTCTGGTGCAGGTTCTTCGCAGGTAGCACGAAGAAAAGGTAAAGAGAAAGCTACGGATTGATCGTGCTGCTCATGTTTACTTATGTTGTATGATATTGTAACATGATGTACATGAATATTATTATGAAGAATATTTAGTAACAGATTATGGATTGTATCAAAGACTTATGTTTTGTATAATTATCAAACAATTTTCTGTATTGTATTTAAATGTATCCAGTATCAGTTTAACACTCCTACTAATATACTAGTTAAAATTAGTATGGGTGTTACAGAAAAACTTTGAGTTTTTGGGGTGAAAAAGGTTGGACAAACCAGTTTTGATGTTTTGAAAACCTTGGGATTTCTTTGGAATTCAAAAGGGGTTTTTTAGGACAAAGAGTTTTGAGCCAAAATAGCTATGCAAACACAATTAAAAATGCAAGATAAAGAGCTTAGTAACTTACAGAACTCCTTAGCAAAGCTCCAGCTGCACTTGGTTTGATTTGATTGAAGGCTTGTGCAAGAGGCTTGAGTATTTGTGATGGTTTTGGAACTTTGTAATGCTTTGTGTGGATTGGTTTTTTTTCTGGTTGTTTGTGGAGATTTGTAGGTTGAAATGAGTAGAGTTTCTGCTCTTTGAATGCTGTGTTAACTGTGTTTTTACAAGTGCTTGTAACCTTGGGCATTGCCTTCTATTTATAGGCCAAAACCAAATCTTTGTCATCATTACACAATCCCAAAAATTCAGCTGATTTGTGGCCAAGATCAAGCTGAATCCCTTTGCATTAAATGCTAATGGATAGAGGCAACCCTGCCTTGTACCAAGGGGCAAGATCCAGCTTGATTTCAGCCACAAATTCAACTATTTCTAGAAGGTAATGATGAAGAACAAAGCTGATTTGCAATTGGCTAATGCTTGGGGATCAATCCTTGCAATCTCAATGGTTGGTCAATAAAAACGTGCACTGTAATGTGCAGAGATTGAGGGATGAAAAGGCTAAAATTGGCTGGTGTGAGAGGGTGAAAAGCTGCTGCAAAACAGAGTAGGCACTCATGGCTTTTCAAGTGAGAAATCCAGCTGGTTTGACTGGTTTTTGGGGCAGCAAGCAGGAGGAAAGTCCTCAAGCAGGTGGCTGGCAACCTTGTGGTGGTTAGCAGGTCACCTGGGAGGGACTAGAGCTGCCCAAGGGCAAGCCCACTTGCTTGTCACATGCTAGGTTGGAAGAAAAAGCTTCCAACCTTGGCATTAATGGCAAGTCCTTCAACTCTGGCTTTGCTTGGCCCAATTAGCCATGAATGCTACCTAAAATAATTATGGAAGTGATGTGCAACAAATTCTGGAATTAAATCCAAGAAACCAAAAATCTGCAGAAAAATCGCAGACTTCGCAGTGCGAAGTGAGCTTCGCATTGCGAAGTCCTCAATTTTGAAAAGTTGACTTTTCTGTTGACTTTTGTTGACTTTTGACTTTTTTCCCCTCTTTGATTTTTTTTGATTTTTGTTTTAAAATGCGTAGGACAAAATTAGGGTACTACAGAAGGAAATCCACTAAATAGTATCAATTCGAAGACCTATGACAACAGCCCCTGTTTCACAGCCTTCTCACTTAATCACTACACGTATAGATTTCTACCTAGGAACTCCTAGATATAAGACACCTTTACTTCCCTCAGTCAATCACTGCCCCAGTGATTATCAGACTCTAAACAAACAAAGATGAAGACACTCTTCAAAACATAAACGTCACTTTTGCTCAAAAGCTTTAAGTGATTACAAATCAATAAAAACAACCAACTCTAAACAATTGAGTGGTGTACAGAAAACAGAGCACACAACTCACAGACTCAACACCTAAGAACACTCTATTAAAACTGGCTTTTGTTGAGTTTATTTTCTTCAATGACAGCGTCCTCTATTTATAGCTTCAGCAACATCATTCTTGAACCAAATCCTTCAAAGATATATTCCCAGAGTTCTTTAGAAGCAAATAGAAGCAGTTTATTTTCCAGAAATATATTTTCCAAAGATTTCTTTGAAAATATATTCTCAAATAATTGAATCCAATCTTCAGATTATATCTTGCGAAATTAATCTTTCTTCTAGAAACATCAGCTTGGAGAATTCTTCAATCAAATCTTCAAAATTCTTAGAAGCACATAGAAGCTTTTATTTTTCAGAAATATATTTTCCAAAGATTTATTTGAAAATATATTCACAAATAAAAGAAACAAATCTTCAACAAATATATTCATGCGAATTAATCTTCCTTCTAGAAACAAATGCTGCAAGGAGAATTCTTCAATTAAATCTTCAAAAAGATCACATGAGAAAATAACCAGAACGCAGAAAACCAGCTTCTGAAGGTGAGCAACTTCTTTGAGCGTACTCATCCAGATCAGAAGAGCAAAAATCACCCTCCGGCAAACCCTCAACCGTAGCATAAAAAGTGTGGAAAACTGGTAAACCAGGATAAGTCTCCGAATTCCGCTCTTCCACCCTCATTTCATACGAATTGCGATCAATCGTACCTCCCTTTTCGCATCGATCACGGATCTTCGTTTGATTTCATCTTCTCCGTTAAGGGCCGACTCCGCTCCGTCACGTTACCGTTGGATAATTCGTGGTGCGATTCCAAGAGGAACTTTCCGTCTTTTCCGGTAATTTGAACCATAACGACTTGAACGGTTGGAATCGTTAAGAGGCAGAGATTGTGAACGTTCTTGGTTCCAGGCTTAACGCCCCACGTGGCGAAGGAGTCTGAGGGTAAACGAGGTTTGAGCCATTCGGAGAGACATTGTGGAGATGCGAAATTGTTGAGGCGGTTCGATGGTGCTGTGTGGGACATGGCGGGAATTCAGTGGTTGTTGTGGTGCCGTGAGATCTTTTGAGGAGGTGAATGGAACCAGACTGGGAACGCTGTTGGTACTTATATTCAATTCAAGGGTTTATGAATAAGTTACTATTTTACAACACGATCAAATAAGTTGTTTTTGTTGAGAATATAGTTAGTAAATAAGTCATAATGTTGGTTCACTTGTATAATTTTTTTTTTTTCATTTGTAACATTGTTTACTATCATCAATACAATTGATATTAAGTTTCTCTCTTATTTTTTATAGACGTGTTTCTTAACATGATATCAAAGCAGTTATGACATTCTCCATGAACAAGTAGATAAGGTTGCAATCACTTTTTTTTCTTGCTATTCACTTTTCTATTTATTTATCTTGTTTCCTTTTTGCATTTTTGTCTCCCTTTTCATATTTTCTTATTTTCACATCTCATATATGAATTTCTCCTCCAAATCTTCGGCTGTTCATTTCGATTGCAATCTCTATAGTGCTCAATATCGTCTTAAGTTCAATTTGGTCTCATCAAATTATAGGGTTTAAATTCAATTTCAGTTTCTTGATTCGACAATTGGTCCAAGTAAGAAATTGACGTTGAATCTTCAGTTTGCAATTAGTTCCACTATTTTTCACTTATTACACTTGATTTGGTCAAATTTTCACTTATTCACATATTACAATTAATCCCTCTTCTTGGTCAAATTTCTTGTTTGAGATTGTTGTTACAATTTTTTTACATGGTTATGATCTCAATTTCAGTTTTATATCTCATTCCTTGTTTCGATATGATTTTGTGTTCTCCAAACTTCAAGATCGATTTCTTCTCAGTAATTTGTTTCTTCGATGTGTCTAGAGCAAATCGTCGTTGTAACTGAGAATCTTACCTGCTATTTGAATGATTCTAATTGGAAATTTCAAGATCACTGAGAGTTTTGGTTCTTGAGGTTTTGCTTGAGTTTTCAATTGAAATTGTGTTTGAAAGAAGAATGGTTTGCAATTAACTGAGGCACGCTCTCATGAAACTGTTGCTTGCGAGATTGTTGTTTATTTGCCAATGGTATAACTCGTTGGTTTAGGGTGCTCAATAATTGAGTACTGGTTTAGGCAATAATGCAGGTACTCTGCCCTATACCAAAACCTTAGCAGGAAGAGTTGAAGAGTTAAATATTCCAGAACAATACCTATAAGTAACCTATTAGGCTTTTATCCATCCTTGAAGTCGAGGAAACAAAGAATAGCGGTCATTCTTTAAATATGCAAGCATTCTTCAATATATATTTCTATAAAGGAAACATTATTCTTTAGTAATACAAGGGGAGGTGGTAAAAGCAAAGTATTTAAGAACTTCCTAACCAATACCAGGATGTCTGCAAAAAAAGGAACGAATGAGTACGTAAGGCGTTTATGAATATGCTTATAAGTTGGCTTAAACGCACTTTTCATCCCCTAACTTTCAAAACGTAGTGACTTTGACCCCTTTTAAAAAAAATAGCTAAAGTCTCCCCTTATGTTTAGCCCATTTTGCAAAAGACCAATTTTAACCAGGTCAATCTCATGTGTCAGGCCACATAACTTAAAAAGTTGTCAGCCGTGGATATTTTGAATTAAAACAAAAAAGGAAATTCCACGCGTGTAATTAGAGAATAAAAAAAATGAAAAATGGAAGGAAAATATGGAGAGGCACGTGAGGTATCTTCTTCTTCCCTTCTTTCTTCATCAATCTCCTCCCTCCTTCATCCTCTTAACCCAACAATTGATCAAACCCAACTTCAAATTCTCTTATCATAAATTAATTAATAAAACAAAGATTTTGAAAATACAATTAGGATGATATTTTTTAAAAGGGGATGATAAACCCACCAGGATGATAAACATATACTCTGTTTTTATTCCAAATTTTCAATAATGGTATCTCAAATTTGCAGAAACATAATAGATCTGAAAAAACGCAACATTGGTGAAAAAATCTTAGATTTGCAGAAACATAATGGATCTGAGATTTTTGTGTTTGAAATTAGAAGAGTATCTGAGAATGGATCGGATTTGTGAATGAAATGAAATTAGATTTCGTTTCTAGAGCCTACGTTGCTTGCTGCTTCGCCGTAGTGGTTATTGTCTTCGTGAGACACTGTAGCTATGATGGAGGCTTCATGTGTTTTAACTCAGTGCCTACCTTGGATACAAGTGAAAGATACTCCAACTTCTTCAAATCCTCTTCTGGAATTTTGACGGCAGCCATTGAACAAAGCAGAAACAAGAAGAAATTTGATGGATGTATTGGGGATTGAGAAAAGCCCTAAATGTTTGTTTGGCAGCAAATGATGATGGAGGCTTTTTGTGTTGCAAGAGCACTCTAAATTGATGAATTCAAATTTTTGGTTGCTTAATGGCATGTTTGATTTTAGAGAAAAAAGTAGAGAAGAAGGGAACATTGGAAAGAGGATGAATTTCATGTGTTGCTGGGTTTCTAGTTGTGTTTGATGAAAAGGGGTTGAAGTTCTTCTGGGTTGCTGGGTTTCTTTTTGAATTATTTTATTTGAATAATTATGTTGCATTTTTTTTATTTAAAAAATTACATACGTGGCATCTGAATCAGCTAAGTGAGATACCACATATGCGTTTGAAATGCCTGGCAGGACCTGCTGTTGTTCGTAAAACAGAGTAAAACGCGAAACAGCAGTGATAAAAAACAGAGTACGAAGAAATCACAACAGTTCAGAAGCAGAAACACTAACAGGCAGAAATAAAAAGTGCACAGATGATTTGTTAACCCAGTTCGGTGCAACGTCACCTACATCTGGAGGCTACCAAGCCAGGAAGGAAATCCACTAAATAGTATCAATTCGAAGACCTATGACAACAGCCCCTGTTTCACAGCCTTCTCACTTAATCACTACCCGTATAGATTTCTACCTAGGAACTCCTAGATATAAGACACCTTTACTTCCCTCAGTCAATCACTGCCCCAGTGATTATCAGACTCTAAACAAACAAAGATGAAGACACTCTTCAAAACATAAACGTCACTTTTGCTCAAAAGCTTTAAGTGATTACAAATCAATAAAAACAACCAACTCTAAACAATTGAGTGGTGTACAGAAAACAGAGCACACAACTCACAGACTCAACACCTAAGAACACTCTATTAAAACTGGCTTTTGTTGAGTTTATTTTCTTCAATGACAGCGTCCTCTATTTATAGCTTCAGCAACATCATTCTTGAACCAAATCCTTCAAAGATATATTCCCAGAGTTCTTTAGAAGCAAATAGAAGCAGTTTATTTTCCAGAAATATATTTTCCAAAGATTTCTTTGAAAATATATTCTCAAATAATTGAATCCAATCTTCAGATTATATCTTGCGAAATTAATCTTTCTTCTAGAAACATCAGCTTGGAGAATTCTTCAATCAAATCTTCAAAATTCTTAGAAGCACATAGAAGCTTTTATTTTTCAGAAATATATTTTCCAAAGATTTATTTGAAAATATATTCACAAATAAAAGAAACAAATCTTCAACAAATATATTCATGCGAATTAATCTTCCTTCTAGAAACAAATGCAGCAAGGAGAATTCTTCAATTAAATCTTCAAAAAGATCACATGAGAAAATAACCAGAACGCAGAAAACCAGCTTCTGAAGGTACTTCTGAAGTCTGCATCTGAAGTTCTGCGTCTGAACAATTCAGCTTCTGAAGTACTGTTCAGCGTCTGAACATCAGCTTCTGAAGTTCTGCTTCCAGCTTCTGAAGACACATTTCAGCTTCTGAAGACATACTGCTTCTGAAGACGCACATTGCTTGTATATTTGATTTTAGCAAACATGAAGCCAACACTCAAATATCCAACAGCGTTGACTAGGTCAAAATTGGTCTTTTGCAAAAGGGGTTAAACATGAGAGAGGACTTTGGCTATTTTTTTTAAAAGGGGACCAAAATCGCTACGTTTTGAAAGTTAGGGGGTAAAAAATGTGTTTAAGCCTTATAAGTTTGCTTCTAAAATGTAAAAGAATTAAGCCGGCCAACTTATACCCCTATAAACCATATATCAAATCCTAAAATTGATCGCAGAAAACTTTAACTGAATTCAAGCCATGAGCTTTGCAAAAATTTATCACAGCTCAAACATCAATATAGTAAACCAATTCAACATGGGTGGTATAGTGTAGGTATATAGCTACTTAAACTGCCAAAAATTGAGTATAACTTTATGATGGGAAGTTTCATGGTTATGTGACTTACTCATGTAAACCATTCAATTCGCATACAAGTCAAAATGTAATGTTGAAAACCATAGCAAATAGTATATAATGTTGAAAACCATAGCCAGTAGTATAAAGACTACCAAAACATCAAACCTGAAAATCAATGCTGAAGAAAGAGGAAGAAAGCATAAGGTGTGAAGTGATATAGAAAGTACAAGGCAGGGGAAATGATAAGTGATGTGATACTTATAAGAAGCAATTGTTCAGGAGGGTAACAAATTACAATAAGCAGGAACTTGTCAAAAAAATTGATCCAGACAGAAGCATGAGTTATTTTTCAAAAATAACAAAATATCAAAACCACTAAACTTTTTTTTCATTTGCAATACAGAACAGCACGCTGAAAAGCAAATACCAAAGGGACCTCAACAAGTTGGAAATTCTTAATGAAGAGAAGAGTTTTTGGGAAGAGCTTCAAAGTTAACATGCAATTGTTGTAGCGGGTTTTCAATTTAGACTAGCAAGTACAAAATTATAGTAGTCTAGTCTAGAAATGTCATGTTTTTATACTTCAGAACAGAGATTAATAATAATTATGATAGACATTGCTTCTTTTAGTAACAATAACAACAACCACGCTTTTTACCACAAGATGAAATTGGTTAACTGGTACAATCAATGCTAAAAAGGCCTGTCATCACCCTTTATCTCTAAATCTCATAATGTTTAGCCTGTAGTTTTCCTTGGCGGGTTGGCCTTCTTTCGACTCTAACTACTGAACTATTCTCCATCTATTCAAAGTTAACATGCAATTGTTGTAGCGGGTTTTCAATTTAGACTAGCAAGTACAAAATTATAGTAGTCTAGTCTAGAAATGTCATGTTTTTATACTTCAGAACAGAGATTAATAATAATTATGATAGACATTGCTTCTTTTAGTAACAATAACAACAACCACGCTTTTTACCACAAGATGAAATTGGTTAACTGGTACAATCAATGCTAAAAAGGCCTGTCATCACCCTTTATCTCTAAATCTCATAATGTTTAGCCTGTAGTTTTCCTTGGCGGGTTGGCCTTCTTTCGACTCTAACTACTGAACTATTCTCCATCTATTTAAACTTCTTTAGCTCTACAGAACTTCTCCACACATACCCAAATCACCTAAAACAATAGTCTACCATGTTTTCCATACGGGGCTACCACAATTTCTTCTTATTTTTAATCTTGTATAGTCTTCTATAACCACTCACGCATCATAATATTCTCATTTCTGCAGTACCAATTATACTTTTTAAATCTTTACCAATATTCAATCATATATGAAACTGCAGCATTGATAACAGGGGAATAAAAATTTTCTTTAAGCTTAACTGTTACTAAAACTTTAACTAAATCTACGTATATGGTAAGGATGATCCCAAACCACATCAGACTTTAGAAAATTTTACAAATAAGCATTCATTAGATTGCAACAACTCTGGCATATAAACCATCTTTCTCAAAAGCTAATGAGGTGTCAAAGCGGAGGATCAAAACTACTAATGAGACAAACATAAAAGGAGGCAGGGTGTTCAATGACAGCAGAAAAAGAATAAACTTTGAAATTTAACAAGGATCATCTACCTAGATGTCAGTGTTGTCAATCGCGGATTGTGGAAAATAGCGTTTCGTTAAAATTCTGCTATGCTACCGTGCTATAGTGCCACAGTAGCAGCTATTTGACAACACTTTGTACTAAATAGTGGATCGTGAAACAATAGTGATTTGTTCAAATTCCGATATCCGCTATTGGTCAATTCCATCTTCAATTGAACAAGCAAATGTAACATCAATTTCTGCTATAAGTAAAACAGGAAGGTAAAATAGTTTCACACCCAGCTATCACAATACCATTTCACTCTCACATGAGATACAATACTAGTTTAAGACCACCAAAAGAATCCATGCCATGGCATACCTCTATAATTAATAGATGATCAAGTTAAACTAAACTACTCATCAGTCACAACTTACAACAACAACAACAACACAATGAGAAATTGGTTTTCCAGAACTACAAGTAAATTATTCCCTCACCTGAAATACAAACTCAAACCCTCAAAAGCTGCATTTTATTAGCAAAAGCAATAGCAATCCAATCAGGCTGAGCAGCAGACCACTGAAGCTGATTAATTTCACAACCAGCAGAATACATAGTCATTGGATCAATCCCATTCGGACCAGCCACAGCCGGCAACTCCCAAATAAGAGCCTGTGCATCATCCCCACCGGAACAAATATGCTTCGAACTTCTTGGAGCCCAAGCAATAGCATTGACACCAGCGCGATGTCTCTCCAATTCCGCCACAGGTGTAGTTGGTGATCTAATATCCAAAATCACAACTTTATTACTATCCATCAAGATAGTTGCCATATACCTCAAATCCTTCTTGTTCCAAGCTAAACGAAGCAAAGGGGTATCTGGTTGAGGACTCTCATAGATAATTGTGGAATGCTCTTTATCCCTTAAATCAAAAATCCTAACAGACCCATCAGCAGAAACCGAAGCAAAAACCCTTGATTCCCCCCAAGCAATATCATAAACCTCTTTATCATGCGCAATCAACTGCGTTTCAACAACACCTCTTTCAATATCCCAGATAGTACAAGTAGTGTCAATACTTGAAGTTCCAATTCGTTTGGGCTCAATTTCATTCCAATCAAATGATGTTAAAGGAGCACAAAACTCACTGGTTTTGCTGTTGTTGAAAAGAGAAAGAGCTTCAACGGAATTTTCGCGAACTTCCCAGAGACGGAGATAGTCACCGGAGGTAGCGAGGAGGTCGGAGGAGGCTTTTTGAAGGGAAGAATGTGTGGCGGGATGGAACATGAGTTTGGTGGGTGGGTAAGGGTGATCGAAGGAGAGTGAAGGTTGAGGTTTGAGTGAGAGGGTATCGGGGTTGAAATTGAGGATATCGATGCGGTTAGTGTATTCTTCGATGAAGCTTCCGACGGCGATGCGTTGTTGTGGGGAATTGGTGTTGGGAGATATGGACATGGCGTAGAGTGGGTATGGGGAATCGTAGGTAACGGAGTTGTTATCGGATCGGAGATGGGATTCTTGTGTTGAATTGTCCATTTTTGGTGGATGATGGAAGAAGACGATGAAGAGAAAGGGAAAAGTTAGGTGGGGTGAATGAAGGGCACGAGCCTTAAAATCTCAACTGCCTTATTCTTCTTACATTCTTCATTCCAACTAGCATATGGTGTGCGCCAAAATTGACGATAAGGTACCTCCACGTTCCCAATTCTAAACTCACCAATTTGTGTTAGCCACCAAGAGCATGACATGACAAATAGTCATTTTAATTTCTAAAATTGTAATTGAAATTTCAAAATAATCTTTGATTGTGTATTTCATTGATTAAAATAGTCTGGTTTACGGTCTATCATAGACTTACTTTTTAGTCTGAGTCTGCTCTTCTGAAAGCCTCATGTGGCATGCTAGCATGTTTAAAAACTTATTTCATATGAACACCGTAAAAAAAGTAATATGATTTAAGGTTAAATAGACTTGTGAATAAATAAATCAATGAAATTAAACACTCTTTTGATATTTAACATGAATTTTTAGAGAAATTGACTATATATTATATCATATTTCAATTATAGTTTATAATAATAGATTTAAATATGAAAAAAAAAAATATAGACTAATAAGCTTAAATTAATGAAAATGTTAACAAATTTACAATTTAATTCAAAGTACAAAATATAATATAATGATAAATAATATTTTGCATATTTATCTAAGTAAGTCGGCCTAGTAGTTATAAGAGGTTTTTATAATGGCTTGTGGCCCGACCTTTTAAGCGAAACTTGTGGCCTGACATTTTAAGCGAAATAGGCTTCTAAAAAAATCTATGTCTTCTCTATTTACGAAAAAAGTTTGTTTTGACGTAGGCTAGACCGTAGGCCCATATAAGTCTCCCTGACCTATTCTCATCCATAGTCTCTGACGTTAAAATAGTCCCTCAATGTTGACATTAACCTTTTTCATATATGGATTGATATGGTCATAAGTAAATACTTGTAAAGACAGACTGACATGACAACAGAGAAGTATATCGAGAATCTGATATGACAAATTGACAATATTAACGAAACATTTTAATGTAAAAGACTATTACGACTAACATAATGCATAATTAGGGACTATTTTGAAATTTTGATACATTGAAGAACTATTATGACTACTTGTCGTACATTCAGAGACTAAAATAACTATTACCCCAAAAAGTATTGAAGGGGGTACGACGTAAATAACATACGACCGGAGACGGGTACACGAAGCAGTTGGCGATGCTTTAGAATTTTTAGAATAAATAAAAGAAAAAATAATTATAAGCAAAATTCAATACAATGGTTGGTAAACCTTCGTCGTTTTAAGTTAATTTGTCGAAGGGGAGGAACAAGTCTCACATTTACAGTATTATGAGTGAAGATGAGTGTTAGGAATACTCTCTTCAACAAACTTTTTAACATTCATTTATTTAGTGTAATTCATATATGTCTCACCACTTTATGTGAGACTCGTTTCTAAAATGCAAGACTAGCATTAATTTAACTCGATAAAAAAAGTGGGTATTAGATATAGTATTGAAAAGAGAGTGCTTTTAGCACTCCGCATGAGTGAATGTCTTACCCATAAAGACAATTTTTTCTCTTGTTTGAAGTAACGTCGGGATTAAAGGTCAATTATCACAAGAGTTTGTTGGTGGCGATAAAACATCCTCAAAGATGGACACATGAAGTGGTTTTTATATTGCACTGCAAATCAGGACACATTTCTTTCAAATATATTGGATTACCAATTTTTGCAAACCTGGTGATCGAATCAGTGCGATCAAGAAGAAGGAGGAGGATGAGGAGGAGGAGGAGTAAATTCTAAACTTTACAATTGACTAGATAGGTACCTCTATGTTCCTAATTTTGAACTCGCCAAATTGTGTTGGTCATCAACAACATGCACGTATTAACTTGTTTATGTAGCATTCTGGAAATATCTAGACTCGCAGGTTGCTGCATCTTCCTGACGATGTTGATCCTATAGTTGAGACATATGAGGAATTGGACAACCATCCTTAAGATACACGTGAAATAATTATGACGGTTACACACAAACTAAAAATAGAGATTCAACAAGCAACTTTATGAACATAAAATTGTGGTTATTCACATGTGCAAGACACACGGATCAATTACTTTCTGGTGGTGCACCGCATAAAGGATAAAAAGTTTTTGAGTGCCCTTTTTCATTCAGTATAACTCACATACTTATCTAAAATTAAATATATATCTTTTTAATAAATAATTGTTGTTTTTCAATAAAAAGTTTCCATTTTTAGTTGCTTTAACATGTGCAATGTTGCACATGTTAGACAAACCCATAAGGGTTTTTCTATCATGTGCAAATTTGCACATGTTAAGAAGTTCAAAAAGGTAAGTTTGCATTGGAACTTGTGCATCTAAAATTAAATATATATCTTTTTAATAAATAATTGTTGTTTTTCAATAAAAAGTTTCCATTTTTAGTTGCTTTAACATGTGCAATGTTGCACATGTTAGACAAACCCTTTCTATAAAATAAGAAATCCCATATATGGTGTAATCATCAATCTATCCTCGAATTATCAAGAGCTAGAGCATGTTTGACTTTTCTGAATCAATTCTCTCTCCCACACAAACAAAGATAACATTAACAATTATTGTTTTGCTCTCGTGTAAGATTAAGACAAATAATGGAAAGAGAGTCCATAGATCGGCCAAATAGGCAAGAAACAACACGGAATCTACAACAACCATCATCTTCAAAATCCACAACATTTTAAATAAATTGATGCATGAGCTGAACAAACACTTTTTCTAACACGTTTGAACTGGAGGAGAATTAGGAGACTGATTACTAGCATGCGTACTATTTCTACTTGGACACGATGCCTTCGAGATTGAAACCAATGTATTTGGAGGTGGAACCTCATTTTTGGCATTGATGGAAAGATCTGCAATTAGAGGTGCAACGTCTAATTTGACACTATCAGGAGGATCCACAATTGGAGGTGTAATGTCACGTGTCAAATCGATGGGGGATCAATAGGAGCATCCGTGTCTGAAACAATGCAAACAATTTCACAAAACTAGTATGTTTATGTAAAGACAGAGTTCAAATTATATAATTCGAACTGGGTTTTTTGAAACTTTGGTTTATAAAATATGAACGGCGCCAGAACAAACATGTTAACGTGATTGAAAGGAAAAATGCATAGAAATCGAACGAGAAATTTTTTAAAGTCATATTACCTTTGCATTCATACAAAAATGGTATGTATGAAGTCCATAAATGATTAGGTTGTGCTTAAAAACCAATATTTTGTGGAAAAGACTGTGTGTTTTGGAGGGTTCTAGAGTGGAAGAAGATAAAGTTGGCGAGAGAGTGTCTGTTTCTCGGAAACATGCATACGCATATATATCAAAATATTGCATATTATATAATAAGAATAACAAAAGCACAGTAAGAGTATACTATCTCAACTGCTTGATTTTGTATATAAAAAATTGAATTGACAGAGGAATTGTTAGAGGGGTAGACATTGACAATTCAGATTTTACAATCCAAAAACTCAAAACAGGCAAAAAAATTATAATCCAAACAGGCAAAATTGAAAATTTAAAAGGCGCGCGAGAAACATAGAGGATGAAATAAGAAATTGTCTTCTAAAAATACCTCCACAAACATAAAGTCTAATAGATCCCTTCAAAGAACCTTCGTAATTAAATTTAACCCAAAAGCGATTAGGAGGGTGCCATTGTACCTCTACAATTTTTGGGGATCTATTATACTTTCTTCGGTGTTGAACCAAAACCTCGCATTTTTTTTATCAAATAGCTAAGTGGTCAGAATTTCACTTTTTAGTGTGAATAAGTGAAGAATTTGAGATTCGAACTCCGTCATATTACAATGTCCCTATCATCTAGACTATGGTCATGAGGATTTCTTAAACCTCGTTTTAACGGGTACAAATTTGTTGGATATTTGGTTGATTGGCTTCATGTTTGCTAAAATCAAATATACAAGCAATGTGCGTCTTCAGAAGCTGGACCTCAGAAACAGTACTTCAGAAGTTGAACAGTACTTCAGAAGCTGGTTCATCAGAAGCTGAACAGTGCTTCAGACGCTGAAACTTCAGAAGCTGAAGTTCAGAAGCAACTTTCAGAAGCAGTCTTGTTTTCGCACTTGGAGTTATATATTTTCTCACCTGATCATTTGAAGATTTGTTTGAAGAATTCTCCAAGCTGTGTATATTTCTAGAAGGAAGATTTTCGCAAGATTGGATTCAATTATTTGTGAATATATTTTCAAAGAAATCTTTGGAAAATATATTTCTGATTAATAACTGCTTCTATATATTTCTAAAGTATTTTGGAAATATATCTTTGAAGGATTTGGTTCAAGTTTATGTTACTGCTGAAGCTATAAATAGAGGACGTTGTCATTGAAGAAATTTAACTCAACCAAAGCTATTATTGATAGGGTCTTATTAGGTTTTGAGTCTGTGAGTTTTGTGCTCTGTTTTCTGTACACCACTCAATTGTTTAGAGTTGGTTTATTTTTATTGAGTTGTAATCACTTGAAGCTTTTAAGCAAAAGTGACATATTGAGTTTTTAGGAGAGTGTCTCCATCTTTGATTGTCTGTTTAGAGTCTGATAATCACTGGGGCAGTGATTAACTGAGGGAAGTAAGAGGGGTCTTATATCTAGGAGTTCCTAGGTAGAAATACCACGGGTAGTGATTAAGTGAGAAGGCTGTGAAACAGGGGCTGTTGTCATAGGACTTCGAATTGATACTATTATAATGGATTTCCTTCCTGGCTTGGTAGCCTCCAGACGTAGGTGTGTTTGTCACCGAACTGGGTTAACAAATATCCTGTGCACTTTTACTTTCTGTCTGTTTTTATTCTGCTTCTGAACTGCTGTTTTGCATACTCTGTTTTACGGTTCAGAATCAGATCCTGCCAGGAATTTCATAATTGTTTGTATTTGTTTGTAACTTGGGTCGACTATAGAATATCAAACCCCGAACTTGCATACAATTATTAGACATAATTCTACACTTGTTATTGTACCCCTATCCAGCTGTGTCTACACTTTTTTTTTGTCAAATAGCCTAGTGACAAGAAATTCTCTTTTAAAAAGAATAAGTGGGGTGTTCGCGGTTCGAACTTCAGCCTCTACATATACTATGTGATGTCTCTTACCAACTCAGTTAAGCTCACAAAGATATATATATTTTTTTTGTTATATATCAATGGGAAAACAAATAAAGTTGCGCCTACACATAAATTGACAAAAATCCATAATTTTACTAAAATATTTTTTTGGTATATATCTATGAAGTAGATACAAGAAAAGGGGGGTTTGAATTGTGACCCTTTTTAAATTTTAATCATGTACTTAAAAAATTACTTCTCAAGTTGATACTTGGAAGAACAAAGTTAAAACAGACTTCAGAACGTTCTGAAGTGTTGGTGCAGAACAGAATGTTAAAGTTAAATAATGTGTGTGTAATGTGTATGAAGTAAATAAAGAGTATAGGGATAGAGAAGAGGAACACACATAATTTATAGTGGTTCACCCAATGTGGGTTAGTCCACTCCTCACAATCTTGTGAGAGTTTCCACTATGATGCTTGAGATAACCTCTCAACTCTTGCACCGTACAATCTTGCTCCCTTGGAACAATTACAAACTGTATTCTCTAAGCCTCAGCAGGCTCTCAACTTTCTGTGTTAAGTCGCACCAGACCGTACACTTTTACCCAATCTAAACTTTAATACCCTTAAAACTCGATGAGATTTTCTCTTTACAATTGATTGGATGTTTGAAAGAATAAGGACAAGAGTAAGAGAAGAAGAAGATTATCTTTGAAAAGATAAGAGAGAATTGATTCACACTCTTTGAGATTTT
Source organism: Medicago ruthenica (assembly GCA_018208015.1). Classification (NCBI taxonomy): domain Eukaryota; kingdom Viridiplantae; phylum Streptophyta; class Magnoliopsida; order Fabales; family Fabaceae; genus Medicago; species Medicago ruthenica. The sequence continues at coordinate 79,354,641 of CM031373.1, read as the reverse complement.
AATAATCTTTAGAGTTGATTTGGAAATCAAATTTGCTATGAAGCTTTAAACTCTTTTAATAAGATGTTTAATTATGCTTTTAAGCCGTGTGTATTCAAAGTATGCCTTCAGCTCCTTTTATAGAGTTTTTTGACCCCTTGTAGTTGTTAAGACGTGTCCAATGGTTTTGTGCCACGTGTCATGTGACTTAGAAACTTTTGTTTGAGAGTCTTGATCAACATTATGTACTTCATAATGTTTCTGGGTTCATCAGAATACTTCAGAATGTTCATACATTCATCAGTTATGAACTTCAAAATGATCCTGGGTTCATATGGATGAATGCCAGATGAATTTTTGGGTAAATCCTATGAATGTCATATGAAGAACTGGGTTGTTGATGTGCTTTTGTTATGCGTTCAGAATATTCCTGAGCCAAAGGCCTTTGCATATCTGTGTTGGAATGCGTGCAGGAGAGAGGAAAGTGGACTTGTCACTTCATGCCCATGCTTTAGGGGATTTTGTTGGTCTTGTACAGTACAAACTCCCTTATGTGTCGAATTCTCATTGAATCTGACTTTGAGATAGCTTGCTTGCTTTTGCTTTTACTTTTCAACCACTTTACCGTGCTGTCAGATTTAAAGCATGTGTTGTATTAAACTTTCTGAACTTTAGAATGTTCCTTTGTTTTACTTAGGATGATTTGTAAGACTTCTATTTGATGTAATAAAATCCTAATAGTAAAACATCAATGAGGTGCAACATGTACACCATCTAGGATGATATTCAAAGAGGAATATTCCTAATGTTTTGCACTTCATTTGTTCATAAGTCTTCAATGAACAATGAATGTACCTTTTGTCTTTAATCCAAATAGATGTCTTTATTCCTTGATTGATCCAAGTTCTTGTAGTTTTCTGGGCATCTCATTTATGTCACATGATCCTTGAATGTTCATGTATATGTTCATGAATTTCTGGGCTTGTTCTTGATAACCATAAGAACAATCTTCTGAACTATGTCCAACATTTTGAACTCTATTCAATCTTCTGAACTCTGACTGAGTTCTTAAGTCTTAATGTTCTTTGATTCCTTGTATCTTGGTATGATTCATACTTTGTTCCTGAATTAATTAAACACTCAAGAACACAAATTAAATACCAAAAAACTAATCAAAGTCCATTAATCCTTTAATCATTATGGTTTGTTATCTTTTAAATTAATTAGGGATTTTGCCTCAACAATCTATACTATATATAAAGAAAATAGGCTTCAAATACATGAGTTTGAGCTGACTTTTTCATTACTTATTTTACCCTTCATTTAGTCTATATTATTTACTATTTTTTTCCTTTAATAATATTATTTTATATTTTAATTAAAACATTAAATCTCATTAAAATATGAAATATCTCACAACAATAGGAACAATATTATCAATATTATATATGAAGGGGATAAAGATTTTGTGCTGAATTTTTTATAATTTCAATTATACCCTTAAACAAATTTTCCTATGTTAATGTTATGTTGTTGGTGATATTAAAAATATAAGAATTTATATTATATTATATCTGTTAAATTACTGTTGTTATTCGATAAGATAATTTGGTTTTTTGGGTTTGTAACAATTTGAAAGTCACAAATATTCGTACTTATAATTTGAAATTACTGTTGTTATTAAAAAAGATAAAAATGATTTTTTTGAGTTTATACGCGTTAACACAATAAAAAATGAAAAATCGAGCACGTAAGTGCTCGTTTTATTCTAGTATGAACAATAAAAGTCATCAAAAGCTACTTTTACATATGTCATAAGTGCCAACTTTTACGATAAAGAGGCGCTAATGTTGATGTCAAAATGTGTGGATGGAATATGTTCCATTTTTATTTTGAGGGAGGAGTATGTTCCAATTTATGATTTTGTGATTGTATTATCTTATTTTTAGTCGTTAAATAAATGAATCTTGGGTTCCGAACTTAGGTTCATGTATATATTATTAACTGTATTTATCAACTAAGTTAAGCTCACAAAACCTCATACATTCCACTTATTCATCTTAAAAAGTGAATTTTTAACTGCTAGGCTACTTGAAGAAAAAAACTATTTTATCGTGTATATATATATATATATATATATATATATATATATATATATATATGATTGTACTATCTTATTTTTAGTCGTTAAATAAATGAATCTTATTTTATCATAAAAAAGAAAGAAAATATAAACAGTGAGACCGTCAATTTACAGCAACAATACAAGCTTCTTGTAAAAGTAAACAATTTTTTAGAGTAAAATTTAACAATTTTTTGGCACACATCAAATGACCTTCAATATCTTAATGCCCCCAACTTAAGTCACAGATTTGCGTTACCAAGCTCGACAGTAAAATTAAAATTAAACACTTAATAACTGACATTTTCTATAAAAAAAATGGCAACCATATTTTATTTTATTTTAGAGGTGTGAACGGTAAAATTATTATTTTATTTGTATTTTTCACGGTAAAATCACTTTTAAAAAGAATTTTTTTTAATAAACTTTTTAAAAACTTGTATTGTCAATTTGTCATTATAAAAGTCACTTTTAATGTTGTATTTTTTCTCTTGTAAAAGTTATTTCAACTTTTTTTTTGTCGTATTTTTTCTGTTGTAAAAGTGATTTCTAACTTTTTTTTTGGTGAAAAAGGGCTGTTTTAGCTAATACTTGTGGTAAGTGGTAACTGTTGTAAATATAATTTTTATAGTAAGTCGATTTTTATTAAATAAAGCTATTGTGAATTAGGATTCAATGTGGGTTCTCTGGAAAAAAAAACGATTTAATGTGGGCCAAGTCAGATATAAGAATTTAGCCCAAAAACAGAGAATATCCTCCCTCTATCCACACCCCTTTAAACTACTAAGAATATATTTGGCTAAATAATTCTTTTTTTTCAAAGGTTTTTTGAGGCAATTTTTCTGTAGGATAATACATCGTTTGATTATTTATTTATTTTTTTACTTAGAGGTAGGAATGTCCAAAACATGATCCATCGTGTTAATCAATCCCGTAAGGTTTGGGTCGCGATTGACTCAAACATGAGAAATGAAAAGGATAAAAAAAAGGGACAAGGCTGAAATATCACTGACCCTCAGATTACTCCTCGTTTCCCAAAAGACTAAGAGGACATTTTTTATATATATAATTCAATTTTCACTCAGAGTCTCTCACACTTACTCACTGTCTCTTTTCAAAAATAAAAATCATCACACTTATTGACATGAGGGAAGAAGAAAAGAAAAGTAGCATCACGAGGGAGAGTAGCTAAGATACTATCATGTGTATCACCTACTCCTCCTATCACATATGCATTTATTTACTCACTAGACAATGTTGCTACTACTCTTGATTACTTTGTAAGACAATGCTACTCATTGGCGAATTATTGATTCAAAATTTTGATGACTTGTTATTGTCCACTATTATTCATACTATGAGTTACTTGTTGATTATTACTATTTAGTAAAAATGTTTATATATTACTATTTCGTGACCTGTCTTGGAATCAACATGATATTGTTTTTATATTGTTTCCTCCTTATTGAACTCGTAACTCATCGTGTTTAATTAGATTGAAGGTTGGGATCGGGCTGAAACAATTATCCCCATCTAATGTTAAGATTTTTTTTTTAATCAACACATTTATCTCAACCCATACAAGAAGTATTAGGAAGGTAGCAAAAGAAAATTACAACAGGCAACTGTTCCATACCCGCAAGCAGCAGGTGAAGAACAAAGTGCCACAAAACCAACAACAGACCGGCAACACAAGAAACAAAACTCCGAAGAAGACAATATCTAGGGTTCCAACACCATTCATAATACAAGCAAATTGGGACCCTTAATCTAGTCAAATACCACCTCAAAGGAAACACCTTAACTTCCTCTGCTATCTCTTCCACCTCCTTAACCTCAATATTAAAAACTCTCCAATTTCTTGCGTTCCAAATTGCCCATATCAAAACTTTCCAAATGATTCAAAAGCATTTACACAATTTCTCATTCGACGCCTCGTTACTCCAACATTCCAAGTGCACAAACAAATTCAGAGGGGTAATAAACGAAAATTCCAGCCAACACATCGAGGAATGCCAATCACCCTTAGCCACATCACAATACAAGAACAAATGGTAGGAAGATCGGACATCCTTATCACACAAAACACGTGTAGCCGAGGTATCTGAGGGGGGGGGGGAGAATGTTTTGCCTTGCAAGATTAATTCTCGTTGGAATCTGATCAAGAAGTAATTTTCACGAGAAAGCCACCACTCTAGAAGGAGTTTGGCCTTTTGTTAAATAACTAAATTACCTTTTTAAATATCATTCCACCTATCCTCCATTACCAACTTTGTATCTAACAACCTATACGTCAAATTGACCAATAACAATCCATTCTCCTCCGGCCTCCAAAACCACGAATCGTACGTCTGCAAACAAGAGAACCCACCCAACACTTCCAATAGTGCATCTAAGAGCTCGACAATTTCCTCTCCAAGAGAAATTAAACCTCCAAACATATTCTATCAAGACCCACATATCTCAAATACTTGCTTGTTGATGATTAGAAATAAAGAAAAGTCTAGGAAATTGCACGAGCAACGGAGTACTTCCTTTCCAAGTATCATTCCAAAAGCTAGTTCTCCCTCCATTCTCGGCCCACATGCCTTACCAACTTCAAATTGAACCAATTTGGAGCTATAATGTCCTCCATAAGGACTAGATCCTTCAACCATCGAGACACATACAAAGTGCAAACATCCCCACTTCCTTCTAACAAATTGGTAACCCCCACCGGTAGCCTATTGTCGCGTCGCTAAAAAATGCTCGAGCGTACTAACGCTCGGAATAACTACGGAGTCGCCACCAAAGTTTTATTTTTAAAGGGAAACGTTGATAAAACCCTTGACGATTTGGAAAAGATGGTCATCGCAACCATTAACGGGTTCAGGAGTCGATTATGCAAGGGGAAGGTATTAGCACCCCTCGCATTTGTTGTACCCAACGGGAACCTCCTAGTTAGCTTAGGGTTAAAAAGTGTTTTAAAGGTTGTTTGCTATGTTTTAAATATTTCAAAGAAAAAAAAAGGAAAGGGGAAAAAAAAGGTTTTTATATTAGTGTGCTTGACAAGAGTTTGATCCTGCTCCTACGTATCTCCTGGTGCGATGGAGAATTCAAAGCTACGTAGTTCTTGGGTAGAAAATATTTGTTTGTTGTTTGATTTTAAAGAACGATGTTTTTGATCGTATTCTAGCGGTTAAACGTAGCTTGTATGCTCGCGCGTGGGAGGCTTAAGCGTTTGTTTGTATCGCGTTAGAATTGATAAAACATTGTCCGTTTGTGAAAAGAGATTTGATTTTATTTGACCACGGGGGGCCGAAAATTAGTTTGGTGTGTTGGATTTGTTTTTTATGTTTTTTTTTGTGTTTTTGAAAAGGAATGACGATTGTCCGAACAACGAGACATACGTCAAGTGCTCGTGCAACCGGGGAATGGAAAGACATACGTCGGACCACTCCTTTTTCATTCAAGTTTGTTATCGAAAATTAATATATCTTTTTGTATTTTTGAAAAGGAATGACGATTGTCCGAACAACGAGACATACGTCAAGTGCTCGTGCAACCGGGGAATGGAAAGACATACGTCGGACCACTCCTTTTTCATTCAAGTTTGTTATCGAAAATTAATGATAAACTACAATTAAAAGCATTAACACTTGTTATATTTCTTTTTATCTTTGAATAAAAATGAGTTTCAGCCCCTTCAAAAATAGTTCAACCCAGGTTCTGAACCTTCAGACACAGAAACTTCGGACTCAGAACCTCAGATTCAAGAAGCTGAAACTTTAGAAGCACTGTTTAGAAGCTGAACCTTCATAAGCACTGTTCAGACTCTGGCTTCAGAAGCACTGTTCAGACTCTGGCTTCAGAAGCTCACCTTCAGAAGCTGATTTCAGACTCAGACTTCAGAAGCTGACCTTCAGAAGCTGAACTTCAGAAGCTGACTTCAGACTCAGACTTCAGAAGCTGACCTTCAGAAGCTGACTTCAGAAGCTGATTTCAGACTCAGACTTAGACTCTTCAGACTCAGAGGTAAAACGGTAAGGAAAACAGTAGGAAGAAAAATCTTTTCTGTTTTTGTAATTATTGTGATCTTTGTGATTTTTTTGGGGTTTTGTATGATCTTTATAGTGCAAAAATGAGTTAAAATGACTAAAATGAAGAGTAAAAATGCAGAAAAATATGCAGGAACAGCAGAACACAGTTTCTGTGAACCAAATATAGCAGCAGCAAGAAAAACAGTTTCTGTGAACAGCTGCAGAAAAAAAATGGTTTTTTTGGATTTTTGTATGATTTTTTTCACTCAGTACTGAACCAAATACGAAAATAAGAACATCACTGTAAAGCTTGCCATGAGTACTACATCCTAGTGGTCTTAGATCTACCAAAAGATGTCCTAGAACTAACTATATTTTGGCTTTAAGTCATGCTCATGAACTTATGGTAAAAAATGCATTATTTATGAAAAAAAAACTACATATCTCTAGACAACGCAAAAAAATAATAAATGGACAAGGGGACTTACATACTCCTAGCAAGGCTGTGGATGCACAAAAATGAGAGGGTTTTTTGTGAGGTTGTGGTTTTCTTTAAGGTGGAAGTGATGGAGAAGATGAACAGTAACAAAATGGTGTTTTGCTACTATTCTCCTCTCTTTGTGTGATGTTTCTTGTGATGTTTTTGTGTGATGTAATGATTCTGTTTCTGTGAGATTTTGTGATGATGGCTTAGATAGTTTTTTTTTTATTTGTTGTGGTGGTTGTGGCTTTTTGTTGTAGTGACTTGGGTGGTTTGTAAAGAAAAAAATGACAGAGTTTTGTTATATGACTTTGCTGTTTCTGGGGTTTTTGATTCTGCTCCAAAATCCTCTTCCTTTGCTTTTGATTTTAGTCCCCCTTATATAGACATTGTTGAAGCTCTTCTTGGGACCATGAGATCCCTTGAATGCTGGATTTTTGGCCAAAATTTTGGTTAACATTTATTGAAAAGGGGAGGAAGTGACCTTGCCTTGTGATTTTGGTGAAGACTTGGGTCTGATTTGGACAAAAGATGGTGAAAGAAATGCAGGGAATGGGGCGCTGCAGTTGCTGTGTGAACAGTGAACAATGACCCTTTTTTTTTGTTTTTCTTTTTTTGCTTTATTATATATTTTTTTTTGCAATTTTTGTTGGGATATAAATTGAACAATTGATCATTGGACTTGGCTAAATTAATTGACTCAAATAAATTAATTTCATCTATGTCTTTTGTAAAAATAAATTAAAATATATTTTTTTTAAAAGACTTTTAATTTGTCCGAACAAAATTAGGGTACAACAGCTGCCCCTACTTAATTGTGTCTTCGCATAGTGAATGTGAGTGCCGAGGGCACCTCGCAAACTCTTTGTGAAGATCAATTAAGTATAAAAGGACCCAAATTTTGTCCTTCAAAGTGAGAAAAGACTGGAGAAAAATGATGTAGGAGATAATATGAAAGTATTAAAATGAGGAAGTATGAACACAAAAATAAATGCAGGATCGTCTCTTTATTGGCTACTGGTGCATAGACTGAAAAATAAATAGATCGTCGCCTCGGGGGTGCTTAGATCTAAAAGACAAGTCGTCACCTCGGGGGGTGCTTAGACTGAAAGATAAACAGATCGTCGCCTCGGGGGGTGCTTAGACTGAACGATAAATAGATCGTCGCCTCGGAGGGTGCTCAGATCTAAAAGACAAAGCGTCGCCTCGGGGGGTGCTTAGACTGAAAGATAAATAGATCGTCGCCTCGGGGGGTGCTCAGATCTAAAAGACAAGTCGTCGCCTCGGGGGGTGCTTAGACTGAAAGATAAATAGATTGTCGACTCGGGGGGTGCTTAGATCTAAAAGACAAGTCGTCGCCTCGGGGGGTGCTTAGACTGCCCTGGGAATAAATGTATCGTCTCTAGACGTGGCTAGCACTTAGATTGTCGGAAAAGAGAAATGATTGTTGATGCATGATATGCTTTAAGTTGCTTTATGCAGTATGATATGATATGAGGTAGACTCAATAAGGAGTTTCTGCTGGGGAAAATTAATGGTCATAGGTAAGTTTAACGAGAATTGGGATAGTTTATGAAGAGACCCGTTGGTTTTTTTTTTAAGAAACCCGCTGGGGAAGTTCTTGAAAGAGGTCCACTGGGATAACTTGTTGGTGAATATGGGGTACTCACTGGGGAGTGTTTGCTGGGAGCATGAGAAATTGTGAGGAAGTGTATGACATGAATATGAGATGCATGCTAATGAATGAGTTTGATATGATGCATGCACTATGCTGACATGTGGGATAAGCAGATGACATGCTGAGCTTCGAGCATGGTTGGGCTTTGGTTGTGACTAGGTGCCAATGACGATTGGGCTTTGGTTGGAAATTGTGTTTGGGAGTGCCAATGAAAATTGGGCTTTGGTTGGAAATTGTGAGTCCCAATGATGATTGGGCTTTGGTTGGAATATAAAGAACATCTTGAAAGCCAATCGATATCCAGCCTCAGTGGATGAAAGAAATGTGGGGTATGTTTTATTTGGGGAATCCCGTCCTTCCGACACCCGGGATCTTTGTGTTTCATGTATCGCGAGCTGCGCACTTGTTTCTGCTGAAGAGTAAGAATCTTAAAATGACTGATGAAGAGTTTCAGGCCTTGAGTCCTTTTATGCAATACTAGAGATAAACGAAATTCTTTCGACATTTAAAAATTCAAGTAAAATACTTTTTTTTGCAAGTTTTTATATTATTTCCCATATTTCAATGCATTATTTATCATGAATAAAAACAACATTTTACGTGCAAGTGAGGACACAAAATAATGAAAAAGCTTAAAGATGATTTTTATTCAATGAAACTTAGTCCCTTGAATGAGTAACAATATATGAAAATGTAATTCCTGTAAGAGGTGATTACTAAGATAGAAAAAACAAATGAAACAAATGGAACAAATGGAGATTTGCGTGGGTTTCGCTTTGGTACAACACGTGCTACTTTCCCTATGACTTCGAAATACCTCGCCTTTGAAAGATGATAACGAGATCGATTCTTCCCCTCTGAATTCTGTCAGGATCTTATATGCTGCAGTCTTCTGCCTTTCTTATTTGTTTTGAAACCCCTAATTTTTACCTGGACCGCTCTTTCGAGTTTTCAGTCCACTGGGGTATATTTCCTTTTTTGATGTCCTTAATTTTTGCCTAGACCACCTTTTCAGGTTTTCGATCTACCAGGACGCTCTCTATTGCCTAAACCGCCCTTTCGGGTTTCTGATTTAGCGAGCTCTTTTTTGTTTTTTGTTTTTTTAGGCATAGTATTTTTTGACTGCGTCAGAGTTTATTGAGAGTGGAAACTCTTCTCCATCCATAGTAGTGATAATTAAGGCTCCGCCAGAGAAAGCCTTTTTTACCACGTATGGTCCTTCATAGTTAGGAGTCCATTACCCGCGGGGATCCTTGTGGATGGGTAATATCTTTTTCAGCACTAAGTCTCCTTCTCTGAATTCTAGAGAGCGAACTTTTTTGTCGAATGCCTTCTTGAGCCTCTTTTGGTACAACTGTCCGTGACACAATGCTGTTAGGCGCTTCTCTTCTATGAGGTTCAGTTGGTCGAACCTTGTTTGGACCCATTCGGCTTCCTCTAATTTAGTTTCCATCAAGACCCTTAATGAGGGAATTTCCACTTCAATGGGAAGCACGACTTCCATACCGTATACCAAGGAAAAAGGGGTTGCCCCAGTGGAAGTGCGAACTGACGTTCTGTAGCCGTGTAGCGCAAAGGGAAGCATCTCATGCCAGTCCTTATAGATTTTTACCATCTTCTGGATGATTTTCTTGATGTTCTTGTTGGCTGCTTCTACCGCGCCGTTCATTTTCGGCCGATATGGTGAGGAGTTATGGTGCTCAATCTTGAAGTCTTTGCACAATTCCTTCATTGTGTTGTTGTTTAGATTTGCCCCATTATCTGTGATAATTTTGTGGGGAGTGCCGTAATGGCAAATGATTTCCTTTTTGATGAATCGGGCCACCACTTGTTTTGTTACGTTTGCATAAGAAGCTGCTTCAACCCACTTGGTGAAATAGTCGATGGCAACCAGGATGAACCGATGTCCATTTGAAGCCTTTGGTTCAATCATTCCAATCATGTCTATGCCCCACATAGAGAATGGTCAGGGTGTCGTCATGACATTCAGAGGAGTTGGTGGCACGTGCACCTTGTTGGCTGATAAGTGCCTAAAAGTTGTTATATTTTGATTCATTTTAGGGCACTTATGTTTACTTGTTTTGCAAGTTACCTTAGGATTAGAGCATATTTGTGTTAAAAATGCAATAAATGTGATCCTAAGCCTTACCCCATGTGATTATGCAGAAAATACATGCTTGAACCTGATTGATGCAAAAGAATGAAGCTTTTCTTGATGCCATCGCTACAAGCGCAGAAGCCATCGCTAGTAGCGAGGATAGGCAGGGATTTCCAGTGTTCCATCGCTTGAAGCGCAGCTTCCATCGCTAGAAGCGAGCTTAGGCAGGGATTATCAGGAGTTCATCGCTTGAAGCGATGAACTGGACGCTTGAAGCGAGCCTAGGCAGGGAATTTCAATGATCCATCGCTTGTAGCGACAGACCTTGTCGCTACAGCGACCAGAGGGGCGGTTTAATGCTGATGGTGACGTGGAGCTCCATGATTGGCCAGTTGACTTCCTCGCTACAAGCGACAGGCTGGTCGCTTGTAGCGAGCGTGCTTTTTCTCAGCATATTTATAGAATTTTAAGCTCATTTCTTGATAGATAGTTTTTTCTGAGTTTTAATATTTTCCAGAGCAAAAATTACTTGTTATCTTTGAGAGAGAATAGGCATAGAGGGAGAAAAACTTCAAATAACAATTTGATTTGGATTGAAGAAGACATTAGGAAGCTTTGAGACATCAAGCTCTCATATATCTTCATCTTCCTTTCTTATTTTGCAATAGTTGTCATGACAATGATCAACTAATCTCCTTTGTTGGGATTAATAGGTAATCAATCATTCCATGTTGTAAACTTTTGATTATTCAATATATGATTCTAGCAATTTTTATATACCATTGAATTTCTTCTTGCTTTTCAATCTTATGTTTGATTTAAATGTTGTTGAAAAAGACTTTTGAATCTAGGTTTAGAATGATTTTCTATCAAGATAAGAAATTCTAGAAATGGGATTTGGTTTTGATAATTACATTATAGTATTGGATCGTAAAGCTTTTGAATCGTTTAATAGATTGAGAAATCATCGATTAAACGATACAATCGATCTCATGACTTCATTTGGGAAATCAATGAAGTTGTTGAGCAATACGTAATAATGTCATATATAAGAAAAAGCTAGAATCCGTATTTATGATCAATCGAATATAAACGATGTTTGATTGATGAAAGTTAATCCTAGCACCTTCTATGTCCTATTACTCTACTATTTATTTATAAAGTTTTTAAAATGATGAGTAGTGTAGTATAAAAACAAGTTAAACCCTAACTTAAGACGATAATCGACGTTGAACGGTTTATGATATCACATTAATCCCTGTGGAACGATATAAAAACGATACTTGCTTTTGTAACTTAACAAAATGGCGCCGCTGCCGGGGATTAAAGTTATGATATTATAATCATTGCAACTTTAATTATGGTTTTAAGCAATTTTGCACAAAATTCTTTTATGTATATAACTAATATTTCTTATCCATCTTGTCTGCTAATTCTTTGTGGTCAGATCGTTGATATCGTTTATGCGAGGTCAAGTATCGGAGGACCAACTTCTTTTTGATTCTGAGATAGAGAGAACAGCTCGTCGAAACAATAGCAAGAATCGGAGAAAGAAAG